>CM050174.1:61097435-61109935 GCA_027410445.1 Discoglossus pictus
GAGAGAGAAACATACAGACAGGAAAGAGAGAGAGAGAGAAACATACAGACAGGAAAGAGAGAAAGAAACATACAGACAGGAAAGAGAGAAAGAGAGAAACATACAGACAGGAAAGAGAGAAAGAGAGAAACATACAGACAGGAAAGAGAGAGAGAAACATACAGACAGGAAAGAGAGAGAGAAACATACAGACAGGAAAAAGAGAGAGAGAGAGAGAGAAACATACAGGACAGGAAAGAGAGAGAGAAACATACAGACAGGAAAGAGAGAGAGAAACATACAGACAGGAAAGAGAGAGAGAGAGAAACATACAGACAGGAAAGAGAGCGAGAGAAACATACAGACAGGAAAGAGAGCGAGAGAAACATACAGACAGGAAAGAGAGCGAGAAACATACAGACAGGAAAGAGAGAGAGAGAAACATACAGACAGGAAAGAGAGAGAGAAACATACAGACAGGAAAGAGAGAGAGAAACATACAGACAGGAAAGAGAGAGAGAGAGAAACATACAGACAAGAAAGAGCTAGAGAGAGAAACATACAGACAGAAAAGAGAGAGAGAAACATACAGACAGGAAAGAGAGAGAGAGAAACATACAGACAGGAAAGAGAGAGAGAGAAACATACAGACAGGAAAGAGAGAGAGAGAAACATACAGACAGGAAAGAGAGAGAGAGAAACATACAGACAGGAAGAGAGAAAGAGAGAAACATACAGACAGGAAAGAGAGAAAGAGAGAAACATACAGACAGGAAAGAGAGAAAGAGAGAAACATACAGACAGGAAAGAGAGGAAAGAGAGAAACATACAGACAGGAAAGAGAGAGAGAAACATACAGACAGGAAAGAGAGAGAGAAACATACAGACAGGAAAAGAGAGAAACATACAGACAGGAAAGAGAGAGAGAGAGAGAAACATACAGACAGGAAAGAGAGAATGAGAGAGAAACATACAGACAGGAAAGAGAGCGAGAGAAACATACAGACAGGAAAGAGCGAGAAACATACAGACAGGAAAGAGAGAGAGAAACATACAGACAGGAAAGAGAGAAAGAAACATACAGCAGAAAGAGAGAAGAAACATACAGACAGGAAAGAGAGAAAGAGAGAAACATACAGACAGGAAAGAGAGAAAGAGAGAAACATACAGACAGGAAAGAGAGAGAGAGAGAAACATACAGACAGGAAAGAGAGAGAGAGAGAAACATACAGACAGGAAAGAGAGAGAGAGAAACATACAGACAGGAAAGAGGAGAGAAACATACAGACAGGAAAGAGAGAGAAACATACAGACAGGAAAGAGAGAAAGAAACATACAGACAGGAAAGAGAGAAAGAAACATACAGACAGGAAAGAGAGAAAGAGAGAAACATACAGACAGGAAAGAAGAGAGAGAGAAACATACAGACAGGAAAGAGAGAGAGAGAGAAACATACAGACAGGAAAGAGAGAGAGAAACATACAGACAGGAAAGAGAGAGAGAAACATACAGACAGAAAGAGAGAGAGAGAACATACAGACAGGAAGAGAGAGAGAGAGAAACATACAGACAGGAAAGAGAGAAAGAGAGAAACATACAGACAGGAAAGAGAGAAAGAGAGAAACATACAGACAGGAAAGAGAGAGAGAGAGAAACATACAGACAGGAAAGAGAGAGAGAGAGAAACATACAGACAGGAAAGAGAGAGAGAGAGAGAAACATACAGACAGGAAAGAGAGAAAGAGAGAACATACAGACAGGAAAGAGAGAAAGAGAGAAACATACAGACAGGAAAGAGAGAAAGAGAGAAACATACAGACAGGAAAGAGAGAGAGAAAACATACAGACAGGAAAGAGAGAGAGAAACATACAGACAGGAAAAAGAGAGAGAGAGAGAGAGAAACATACAGACAGGAAAGAGAGAGAGAAACATACAGACAGGAAAGAGAGAGAGAAACATACAGAAAGGAAAGAGAGAGAGAGAAACATACAGACAGGAAAGAGAGAGAGAAACATACAGACAGGAAAGAGAGAGAGAGAGAAACATACAGACAGGAAAGAGAGAAACATACAGACAGGAAAGAGAGAAACATACAGACAGGAAAGAGAGCGAGAGAAACATACAGACAGGAAAGAGAGCGAGAGAAACATACAGACAGGAAAGAGAGAGAGAAACATACAGACAGGAAAGAGAGAGAGAAACATACAGACAGGAAAAGAAGAAAGAAACATACAGACAGGAAAGAGAGAAAGAGAGAAACATACAGGTAGGAAAGAGAGAAAGAGAGAAACATACAGACAGGAAAGAGAGAAAGAGAGAAACATACAGACAGGAAAAGAGAGAGAGAGAAACATACAGACAGGAAAGAGAGAGAGAAACATACAGACAGGAAAAAGAGAGAGAGAGAGAGAGAACATACAGACAGGAAAGAGAGAGAGAAACATAAAGACAGGAAAGAGAGAGAGAAACATACAGACAGGAAAGAGAGAGAGAGAAACATACAGACAGGAAAGAGAGAGAGAGAAACATACAGACAGGAAAGAGAGAGAGAGAGAAACATACAGACAGGAAAGAGAGCGAGAGAAACATACAGACAGGAAAGAGAGCGAGAGAAACATACAGACAGGAAAGAGAGCGAGAGAAACATACAGACAGGAAAGAGAGCGAGAAACATACAGACAGGAAAGAGAGCGAGAAACATACAGACAGGAAAGAGAGAGAAAAACATACAGACAGGAAAGAGAGAGAGAAACATACAGACAGGAAAGAGAGAGAGAGAGAAACATACAGACAGGAAAGAGCAAGAGAGAGAAACATACAGACAGAAAGAGAGAGAGAGAAACATACAGACAGGAAAGAGAGAGAGAAACATACAGACAGGAAAGAGAGAGAGAGAAACATACAGACAGGAAAGAGAGAGAGAGAAACATACAGACAGGAAAGAGAGAGAGAGAAACATACAGACAGGAAAGAGAGAGAGAGAAACATACAGACAGGAAAGAGAGAGAGAGAAACATACAGACAGGAAAGAGAGAAAGAGAGAAACATACAGACAGGAAAGAGAGAAAGAGAGAAACATACAGACAGGAAAGAGAGAGAGAAACATACAGACAGGAAAGAGAGAGAGAAACATACAGACAGGAAAGAGAGAGAGAGAAACATACAGACAGGAAAGAGAGAGAGAGAAACATACAGACAGGAAAGAGAGAGAGAGAAACATACAGACAGGAAAGAGAGAGAGAGAAACATACAGACAGGAAAGAGAGAGAGAGAAACATACAGACAGGAAAGAGAGAAAGAGAGAACCATACAGACAGGAAAGAGAGAAAGAGAGAAACATACAGACAGGAAAGAGAGAGAGAAACATACAGACAGGAAAGAGAGAGAGAAACATACAGACAGGAAAGAGAGAGAGAAAACATACAGACAGGAAAGAGAGAGAGAAACATACAGACAGGAGAGAGAAACATACAGACAGGAAAGAGAGAGAGAAACATACAGACAGGAAAGAGAGAGAGAGAAACATACAGACAGGAAAGAGAGAGAGAAACATACAGACAGGAAAGAGAGAGAGAGAGAAACATACAGACAGGAAAGAGAGAGAGAGAAACATACAGACAGGAAAGAGAGCGAGAGAAACATACAGACAGGAAAGAGAGCGAGAGAAACATACAGACAGGAAAGAGAGCGAGAGAAACATACAGACAGGAAAGAGAGAGAGAAACATACAGACAGGAAAGAGAGAGAGAAACATACAGACAGGAAAGAGAGAAAGAAACATACAGACAGGAAAGAGAGAAAGAGAGAAACATACAGACAGGAAAGAGAGAAAGAGAGAAACATACAGACAGGAAAGAGAGAAAGAGAGAAACATACAGACAGGAAAGAGAGAGAGAAACATACAGACAGGAAAGAGAGAGAGAAACATACAGACAGGAAAAAGAGAGAGAGAGAGAGAGAGAAACATACAGACAGGAAAGAGAGAGAGAAACATAAAGACAGGAAAGAGAGAGAGAAACATACAGACAGGAAAGAGAGAGAGAGAAACATACAGACAGGAAAGAGAGAGAGAAACATACAGACAGGAAAGAGAGAGAGAGAGAAACATACAGACAGGAAAGAGAGAGAGAGAGAGAGAGAGAGAGAGAGAAACATACAGACAGGAAAGAGAGAGAGAGAGAAACATACAGACAGGAAAGGGAGAGATAAACATACAGACAGGAAAGGGAGAGAGAAACATACAGACAGGAAAGGGAGAGAGAAACATACAGACAGGAAAGAGAGAGAGAGAAACATACAGACAGGAAAGGGAGAGATAGAAACATACAGACAGGAAAGGGAGAGAGAAACATACAGACAGGAAAGGGAGAGATAAACATACAGACAGGAAAGGGAGAGAGAAACATACAGACAGGAAAGAGAGAGAGAGAAACATACAGACAGGAAAGGGAGAGATAGAAACATACAGACAGGAAAGAGAGAGATAGAAACATACAGACAGGAAAGAGAGAGATAGAAACATACAGACAGGAAAGAGAGAGAGAGAAACATACAGACAGGAAAGAGAGAGAGAGAGAAACATACAGACAGGAAAGAGAGAGAGAGAGAAACATACAGACAGGAAAGAGAGAGATAGAAACATACAGACAGGAAAGAGAGAGATAGAAACATACAGACAGGAAAGAGAGAGATAGAAACATACAGACAGGAAAGAGAGAGAGAAACATACAGACAGGAAAGAGAGAGAGAGAAACATACAGACAGGAAAGAGAGAAAGAAACATACAGACAGGAAAGAGAGAGAGAGAGAGAGAAACATACAGACAGGAAAGAGAGAGATAGAAACATACAGACAGGAAAGAGAGAGAGAGAGAGAGAGAGAGAGAAACATACAGACAGGAAAGAGAGAGATAGAAACATACAGACAGGAAAGAGAGAGAGAGAGAGAGAGAGAGAAACATACAGACAGGAAAGAGAGAGAGAGAAACATACAGACAGGAAAGAGAGAGAGAAACATACAGAAAGAAAAAAAGAGAGAGAGACATACAGACAGGACAGAGAGAGAGAGAGAGAGAGAAACATACAGACAGGAAAGAGCGAGAGAAACATACAGACAGGAAAGAGAGAGAGAGAGAGAAACATACAGACAGGAAAGAGAGAGAGAGAGAGAAACATACAGACAGGAAAGAGCGAGAGAAACATACAGACAGGAAAGAGAGAGAGAGAAACATACAGACAGGAAAGAGAGAGAGAGAGAAACATACAGACAGGAAAGAGAGAGAGAGAGAGAAACATACAGACAGGAAAGAGCGAGAGAGAGAGAAACATACAGACAGGAAAGAGCGAGAGAAACATACAGACAGGAAAGAGCGAGAGAAACATACAGACAGGAAAGAGAGAGAGAGAAACATACAGACAGGAAAGAGAGAGAGAGAAACATACAGACAGGAAAGAGAGAGAGAGAAACATACAGACAGGAAAGAGAGAGAGAGAGAGAGAAAACATACAGACAGGAAAGAGAGAGAGAGAGAGAAACATACAGACAGGAAAGAGAGAGAGAAACATACAGACAGGAAAGAGAGAGAGAAACATACAGACAGGAAAGAGAGAGAGAGAGAAACATACAGACAGGAAAGAGAGAGAGAGAGAGAGAAACATACAGACAGGAAAGAGAGAGAGAGAGAGAAACATACAGACAGGAGAGAGAGAGAGAGAGAAACATACAGACAGGAAAGAGAGAGATAGAAACATACAGACAGGAAAGAGAGAGAGAGAGAGAAACATACAGACAGGAAAGAGAGAGAGAGAGAGAAACATACCGACAGGAAAGAGAGAGAGAGAGAAACATACAGACAGGAAAGAGAGAGAGAGAGAGAAACATACAGACAGGAGAGAGAGAGAGAAACATACAGACAGGAAAGAGAGAGAGAGAGAGAAACATACAGACAGGAGAGAGAGAGAGAAACATACAGACAGGAAAGAGAGAGATAGAAACATACAGACAGGAAAGAGAGAGAGAGAGAGAAACATACAGACAGGAAAGAGAGAGAGAGAGAGAGAGAGAGAAACATACAGACAGGAAAGAGAGAGAGAAACATTCAGACAGGAAAGAGAGAGAGAAACATACAGACAGGAAAGAGAGAGAGAGAAACATACAGACAGGAAAGAGAGAGAGAAACATACAGACAGGAAAGAGAGAGAGAGAGAAACATACAGACAGGAAAGAGAGAGAGCGAGAGAGAGAGAGAGAGAGACATACAGACAGGAAAGAGAGAGAGAGAAACATACAGACAGGAAAGAGAGAGAGAGATAAACATACAGACAGGAAAGAGCGAGAGAGAAACATACAGACAGAAAAGAGAGAGAGAGAAACATACAGACAGAAAAGAGAGAGAGAGAAACATACAGACAGAAAGAGAGAGAGATACATACAGACAGGAAAGAGAGAGAGAGAGAGAGAAACATACAGACAGAAAAGAGAGAGAGAAACATACAGACAGGAAAGAGAGAGAGAGAAACATACAGACAGGAAAGAGAGAGAGAGAAACATACAGACAGGAAAGAGAGAGAGAGAAACATACAGACAGGAAAGAGAGAGAGAGAGAGAGAGAGAGACATACAGACAGGAAAGAAAGAGAGAGAGAGAAACATACAGACAGGAAAGAGAGAGAGAAACATACAGACAGGAAAGAGACAGAGAGAGATACAGACAGGAAAGAGAGCGAGAGATAAACATACAGACAGGAAAGAGAGAGAGAGAGAAACATACAGACAGGAAAGAGACAGAGAGAGATACAGACAGGAAAGAGAGCGAGAGATAAACATACAGACAGGAAAGAGAGAGAGAGAGAAACATACAGACAGGAAAGAGAGAGAGAGAGAGAGAAACATACAGACAGGAAAGAGAGAGAGAGAGAAACATACAGACAGGAAAGAGAGAGAGAAACATACAGACAGGAAAGAGAGAAAGAAACATACAGACAGGAAAGAGAGAAAGAGAGAAACATACAGACAGGAAAGAGAGAAAGAGAGAAACATACAGACAGGAAAGAGAGAAAGAGAGAAACATACAGACAGGAAAGAGAGAGAGAAACATACAGACAGGAAAGAGAGAGAGAAACATACAGACAGGAAAAAGAGAGAGAGAGAGAGAGAAACATACAGACAGGAAAGAGAGAGAGAAACATACAGACAGGAAAGAGAGAGAGAAACATACAGAAAGGAAAGAGAGAGAGAGAAACATACAGACAGGAAAGAGAGAGAGAAACATACAGACAGGAAAGAGAGAGAGAGAGAAACATACAGACAGGAAAGAGAGAGAGAGAAACATACAGACAGGAAAGAGAGCGAGAGAAACATACAGACAGGAAAGAGAGCGAGAGAAACATACAGACAGGAAAGAGAGCGAGAGAAACATACAGACAGGAAAGAGAGAGAGAAACATACAGACAGGAAAGAGAGAGAGAAACATACAGACAGGAAAGAGAGAAAGAAACATACAGACAGGAAAGAGAGAAAGAGAGAAACATACAGACAGGAAAGAGAGAAAGAGAGAAACATACAGACAGGAAAGAGAGAAAGAGAGAAACATACAGACAGGAAAGAGAGAGAGAAACATACAGACAGGAAAGAGAGAGAGAAACATACAGACAGGAAAAAGAGAGAGAGAGAGAGAGAAACATACAGACAGGAAAGAGAGAGAGAAACATAAAGACAGGAAAGAGAGAGAGAAACATACAGACAGGAAAGAGAGAGAGAGAAACATACAGACAGGAAAGAGAGAGAGAAACATACAGACAGGAAAGAGAGAGAGAGAGAAACATACAGACAGGAAAGAGAGCGAGAGAAACATACAGACAGGAAAGAGAGCGAGAGAAACATACAGACAGGAAAGAGAGCGAGATAAACATACAGACAGGAAAGAGAGCGAGAAACATACAGACAGGAAAGAGAGCGAGAAACATACAGACAGGAAAGAGAGAGAGAAACATACAGACAGGAAAGAGAGAGAGAAACATACAGACAGGAAAGAGAGAGAGAGAGAAACATACAGACAGGAAAGAGCTAGAGAGAGAAACATACAGACAGAAAAGAGAGAGAGAAACATACAGACAGGAAAGAGAGAGAGAAACATACAGACAGGAAAGAGAGAGAGAGAAACATACAGACAGGAAAGAGAGAGAGAGAAACATACAGACAGGAAAGAGAGAGAGAGAAACATACAGACAGGAAAGAGAGAGAGAGAAACATACAGACAGGAAAGAGAGAGAGAGAAACATACAGACAGGAAAGAGAGAAAGAGAGAAACATACAGACAGGAAAGAGAGAAAGAGAGAAACATACAGACAGGAAAGAGAGAGAGAGAGAAACATACAGACAGGAAAGAGAGAGAGAAACATACAGACAGGAAAGAGAGAGAGAGAAACATACAGACAGGAAAGAGAGAGAGAGAAACATACAGACAGGAAAGAGAGAGAGAGAAACATACAGACAGGAAAGAGAGAGAGAGAAACATACAGACAGGAAAGAGAGAGAGAGAAACATACAGACAGGAAAGAGAGAAAGAGAGAACCATACAGACAGGAAAGAGAGAAAGAGAGAAACATACAGACAGGAAAGAGAGAGAGAAACATACAGACAGGAAAGAGAGAGAGAAACATACAGACAGGAAAGAGAGAGAGAAACATACAGACAGGAAAGAGAGAGAGAAACATACAGACAGGAGAGAGAAACATACAGACAGGAAAGAGAGAGAGAAACATACAGACAGGAAAGAGAGAGAGAGAAACATACAGACAGGAAAGAGAGAGAGAAACATACAGACAGGAAAGAGAGAGAGAGAGAAACATACAGACAGGAAAAAGAGCGAGAGAAACATACAGACAGGAAAGAGAGCGAGAGAAACATACAGACAGGAAAGAGAGCGAGAGAAACATACAGACAGGAAAGAGAGCGAGAGAAACATACAGACAGGAAAGAGAGAGAGAAACATACAGACAGGAAAGAGAGAGAGAAACATACAGACAGGAAAGAGAGAAAGAAACATACAGACAGGAAAGAGAGAAAGAGAGAAACATACAGACAGGAAAGAGAGAAAGAGAGAAACATACAGACAGGAAAGAGAGAAAGAGAGAAACATACAGACAGGAAAGAGAGAGAGAAACATACAGACAGGAAAGAGAGAGAGAAACATACAGACAGGAAAAAGAGAGAGAGAGAGAGAGAGAAACATACAGACAGGAAAGAGAGAGAGAAACATAAAGACAGGAAAGAGAGAGAGAAACATACAGACAGGAAAGAGAGAGAGAGAAACATACAGACAGGAAAGAGAGAGAGAAACATACAGACAGGAAAGAGAGAGAGAGAGAAACATACAGACAGGAAAGAGAGAGAGAGAGAGAGAGAGAGAGAGAGAAACATACAGACAGGAAAGAGAGAGAGAGAGAAACATACAGACAGGAAAGGGAGAGATAAACAGACAGACAGGAAAGGGAGAGAGAAACATACAGACAGGAAAGGGAGAGAGAAACATACAGACAGGAAAGAGAGAGAGAGAAACATACAGACAGGAAAGGGAGAGATAGAAACATACAGACAGGAAAGGGAGAGAGAAACATACAGACAGGAAAGGGAGAGATAAACATACAGACAGGAAAGGGAGAGAGAAACATACAGACAGGAAAGAGAGAGAGAGAAACATACAGACAGGAAAGGGAGAGATAGAAACATACAGACAGGAAAGAGAGAGATAGAAACATACAGACAGGAAAGAGAGAGATAGAAACATACAGACAGGAAAGAGAGAGAGAGAAACATACAGACAGGAAAGAGAGAGAGAGAGAAACATACAGACAGGAAAGAGAGAGAGAGAGAAACATACAGACAGGAAAGAGAGAGATAGAAACATACAGACAGGAAAGAGAGAGATAGAAACATACAGACAGGAAAGAGAGAGATAGAAACATACAGACAGGAAAGAGAGAGAGAAACATACAGACAGGAAAGAGAGAGAGAGAAACATACAGACAGGAAAGAGAGAAAGAAACATACAGACAGGAAAGAGAGAGAGAGAAACATACAGACAGGAAAGAGAGAGATAGAAACATACAGACAGGAAAGAGAGAGAGAGAGAGAGAGAGAGAGAAACATACAGACAGGAAAGAGAGAGATAGAAACATACAGACAGGAAAGAGAGAGAGAGAGAGAGAGAGAGAAACATACAGACAGGAAAGAGAGAGAGAGAAACATACAGACAGGAAAGAGAGAGAGAAACATACAGACAGAAAAAAAGAGAGAAAGAGCTAGAGAAACATACAGACAGGAAAGAGAGAGAGAGAGAGAGAGAAACATACAGACAGGAAAGAGCGAGAGAAACATACAGACAGGAAAGAGAGAGAGAGAGAGAAACATACAGACAGGAAAGAGAGAGAGAGAGAGAAACATACAGACAGGAAAGAGCGAGAGAAACATACAGACAGGAAAGAGAGAGAGAGAAACATACAGACAGGAAAGAGAGAGAGAGAGAAACATACAGACAGGAAAGAGAGAGAGAGAGAGAAACATACAGACAGGAAAGAGCGAGAGAGAGAGAAACATACAGACAGGAAAGAGCGAGAGAAACATACAGACAGGAAAGAGCGAGAGAAACATACAGACAGGAAAGAGAGAGAGAGAAACATACAGACAGGAAAGAGAGAGAGAGAAACATACAGACAGGAAAGAGAGAGAGAGAAACATACAGACAGGAAAGAGAGAGAGAGAGAGAGAAACATACAGACAGGAAAGAGAGAGAGAGAGAGAAACATACAGACAGGAAAGAGAGAGAGAAACATACAGACAGGAAAGAGAGAGAGAAACATACAGACAGGAAAGAGAGAGAGAGAGAAACATACAGACAGGAAAGAGAGAGAGAGAGAGAGAAACATACAGACAGGAAAGAGAGAGAGAGAGAGAAACATACAGACAGGAGAGAGAGAGAGAGAGAAACATACAGACAGGAAAGAGAGAGATAGAAACATACAGACAGGAAAGAGAGAGAGAGAGAGAAACATACAGACAGGAAAGAGAGAGAGAGAGAGAAACATACCGACAGGAAAGAGAGAGAGAGAGAAACATACAGACAGGAAAGAGAGAGAGAGAGAGAAACATACAGACAGGAGAGAGAGAGAGAAACATACAGACAGGAAAGAGAGAGAGAGAGAGAAACATACAGACAGGAGAGAGAGAGAGAAACATACAGACAGGAAAGAGAGAGATAGAAACATACAGACAGGAAAGAGAGAGAGAGAGAGAAACATACAGACAGGAAAGAGAGAGAGAGAGAGAGAGAGAGAAACATACAGACAGGAAAGAGAGAGAGAAACATTCAGACAGGAAAGAGAGAGAGAAACATACAGACAGGAAAGAGAGAGAGAGAAACATACAGACAGGAAAGAGAGAGAGAAACATACAGACAGGAAAGAGAGAGAGAGAGAAACATACAGACAGGAAAGAGAGAGAGCGAGAGAGAGAGAGAGAGAGACATACAGACAGGAAAGAGCGAGAGAGAAACATACAGACAGGAAAGAGAGAGAGAGATAAACATACAGACAGGAAAGAGCGAGAGAGAAACATACAGACAGAAAAGAGAGAGAGAGAAACATACAGACAGAAAAGAGAGAGAGAGAAACATACAGACAGGAAAGAGAGAAAGAAACATACAGACAGGAAAGAGAGAGAGAGAGAGAGAAACATACAGACAGAAAAGAGAGAGAGAAACATACAGACAGGAAAGAGAGAGAGAGAAACATACAGACAGGAAAGAGAGAGAGAGAAACATACAGACAGGAAAGAGAGAGAGAGAAACATACAGACAGGAAAGAGAGAGAGAGAGAGAGAGACATACAGACAGGAAAGAAAGAGAGAGAGAGAAACATACAGACAGGAAAGAGAGAGAGAAACATACAGACAGGAAAGAGACAGAGAGAGATACAGACAGGAAAGAGAGAGAGAGATAAACATACAGACAGGAAAGAGAGAGAGAGAGAAACATACAGACAGGAAAGAGAGAGAGAGAGATACAGACAGGAAAGAGAGCGAGAGATAAACATACAGACAGGAAAGAGAGAGAGAGAGAAACATACAGACAGGAAAGAGAGAGAGAGAGAGAGAAACATACAGACAGGAAAGAGAGAGAGAGAGAAACATACAGACAGGAAAGAGAGAGAGTGAGACAATACAGACAGGAAAGAGAGAGAGTGAGACAATACAGACAGGAAAGAGAGAGAGGGAGACATACAGACAGAAAAGAGAGAGAGAAACATACAGACAGGAAAGAGAGAGAGAAACATACAGACAGGAAAAAGAGAGAAACATACAGACAGGAAAAAGAGAGAGAAACATACAGTCAGGAAAAAGAGAGAGAAACATACAGACAGGAAAGAGAGAGAGAGAGAAACATACAGACAGGAAAGAGAGAGAGAGAGAGAGAGAAACATACAGACAGGAAAGAGAGAGAGAGAAACATACAGACAGGAAAGAGA
>CM050174.1:61114935-61328359 GCA_027410445.1 Discoglossus pictus
AGAAACATACAGACAGGAAAGAGAGAAAGAGAGAAACATACAGACAGGAAAGAGAGAAACATACAGACAGGAAAGAGAGAAAGAGAGAAACATACAGACAGGAAAGAGAGAGAGAAACATACAGACAGGAAAGAGAGAGAGAAACATACAGACAGGAAAGAGAGAGAGAAACATACAGACAGGAAAGAGAGAGAGAGAGAGAAACATACAGACAGGAAAGAGAGAGAGAGAAACATACAGACAGGAAAGAGAGAGAGAAACATACAGACAGGAAAGAGAGAGAGAGAAACATACAGACAGGAAAGGGAGAGAGAAACATACAGACAGGAAAGAGAGAGAGAGAAAAATACAGACAGGAAAGAGAGAGAGAGAGAGAGAGAGAGAGAGAGAGAGAGAAACATACAGACAGGAAAGAGAGAGAGAAACATACAGTCAGGAAAAAGAGAGAGAAACATACAGACAGGAAAGAGAGAGAGAGAAAAATACAGACAGGAAAGAGAGAGAGAGAGAGAGAGAGAGAGAGAGAAACATACAGACAGGAAAGAGAGAGAGAGAGAGAAACATACAGACAGGAAAGAGAGAGATAGAAACATACAGACAGGAAAGAGAGAGATAGAGAGAAACATACAGACAGGAAAGAGAGAGATAGAGAGAAACATACAGACAGGAAAGAGAGAGATAGAGAGAAACATACAGACAGGAAAGAGAGAAAGAGAGAAACATACAGACAGGAAAGAGAGAGATAGAGAAACATACAGACAGGAAAGAGAGAGATAGAGAAACATACAGACAGGAAAGAGAGAGATAGAAACATACAGACAGGAAAGAGAGAGAGAAACATACAGACAGGAAAGAGAGAGAGAAACATACAGACAGGACAGAGAGAGAAACATACAGACAGGAAAGAGAGAGAGAGAGAAACATACAGACAGGAAAGAGAGAGAGAGAGAAACATACAGACAGGAAAGAGAGAGATAGAAACATACAGACAGGAAAGAGAGAGAGAGAAACATACAGACAGGAAAGAGAGAGAGAAACATACAGACAGGAAAGAGAGAGAGAGAAACATACAGACAGGAAAGAGAGAGAGAGAAAGAGAAACATACAGACAGGAAAGAGAGAGAGAGAGAAACATACAGACAGGAAAGAGAGAGATAGAAACATACAGACAGGAAAGAGAGAAAGAAACATACAGACAGGAAAGAGAGAGAGAAACATACAGACAGGAAAGAGAGAGAGAGACATACAGTTAGGAAAGAGAGAGAGAAACATACAGACAGGAAAGAGAGAGAGAAACATACAGACAGGAAAGAGAGAGAGAGAGAGAGAAACATACAGACAGGAAAGAGAGAGAGAGAGAGAGAGAGAGAGAGAGAGAGAGAGACATACAGACAGGAAAGAGAGAGAAACATACAGACAGGAAAGGGAGAGAGAAACATACAGACAGGAAAGGGAGAGAGAAACATACAGACAGGAAAGGGAGAGAGAAACATACAGACAGGAAAGAGAGAGAGAAACATACAGACAGGAAAGAGAGAGAGAAACATACAGACAGGAAAGAGAGAGAGAGAAACATACAGACAGGAAAGAGAGAGAGAGATAAACATACAGACAGGAATGGGAGAGAGAAACATACAGACAGGAAAGAGAGAGAGAGAAACATACAGACAGGAAAGGGAGAGAGAGAGAAACATACAGACAGGAAAGGGAGAGAGAAACATACAGACAGGAAAGAGAGAGAGAGAAACATACAGACAGGAAAGGGAGAGAGAGAGAAACATACAGACAGGAAAGAGAGAGAGAGAGAAACATACAGACAGGAAAGAGAGAGAGAGAGAAACATACAGACAGGAAAGAGAGAGAGAGAGAAACATACAGACAGGAAAGAGAGAGATAGAAACATACAGACAGGAAAGAGAGAGATAGAAACATACAGACAGGAAAGAGAGAGATAGAAACATACAGACAGGAAAGAGAGAGAGAAACATACAGACAGGAAAGAGAGAGAGAGAAACATACAGACAGGAAAGAGAGAAAGAAACATACAGACAGGAAAGAGAGAGAGAGAAACATACAGACAGGAAAGAGAGAGAGAGAGAGAAACATACAGACAGGAAAGAGAGAGATAGAAACATACAGACAGGAAAGAGAGAGAGAAACATACAGACAGGAAAGAGAGAGAGAAACATACAGACAGGAAAGAGAGAGAGAGAGAGAGAGAGAAACATACAGACAGGAAAGAGAGAGAGAGAAACATACAGACAGGAAAGAGAGATAGAAACATACAGACAGAAAAAAGAGAGAAAGAGCTAGAGAAACATACAGACAGGAAAGAAAGAGAGAGAGAGAGAGAGAAACATACAGACAGGAAAGAGAGAGAGAGAGAGAAACATACAGACAGGAAAGAGAGAGAGAGAGAGAAAAATACAGACAGGAAAGAGAGAGAGAGAGAGAGAGAGAGAAACATACAGACAGGAAAGAGAGAGAGAAACATACAGTCAGGAAAAAGAGAGAGAAACATACAGACAGGAAAGAGAGAGAGAAACATACAGACAGGAAAGAGAGAGAGAGAGAAACATACAGACAGGAAAGAGAGAGAGAGAGAGAGAAACATACAGACAGGAAAGAGAGAGATAGAAACATACAGACAGGAAAGAGAGAGATAGAAACATACAGACAGGAAAGAGAGAGATAGAGAGAAACATACAGACAGGAAAGAGAGAGATAGAGAGAAACATACAGACAGGAAAGAGAGAGATAGAAACATACAGACAGGAAAGAGAGAGAGAGAGAAACATACAGACAGGAAAGAGAGAGATAGAAACATACAGACAGAAAAGAGCGAGAGAAACATACAGACAGGAAAGAGAGAGAGAAACATACAGACAGGAAAGAGAGAGAGAGAGAGAGAGAGAGAAACATACAGACAGGAAAGAGAGAGAGAAACATACAGACAGGAAAGAGAGAGAGAGAGAAACATACAGACAGGAAAGAGAGAGAGAGAGAAACATACAGACAGGAAAGAGAGAGAGAGAGAGAGAGAGAAACATACAGACAGGAAAGAGCTAGAGAAACATACAGACAGGAAAGAGAGAGAGAAACATACATACAGGAAAGAGAGAGAGAGAAACATACAGACAGGAAAGAGAGAGAGAGAGAGAAACATACAGACAGGAAAGAGCGAGAGAAACATACAGACAGGAAAGAGAGAGAGAGAAACATACAGACAGGAAAGAGAGAGAGAGAGAGAGAAACATACAGACAGGAAAGAGAGAGAGAAACATACAGACAGGAAAGAGAGAGAGAGAGAAACATACAGACAGGAAAGAGAGAGAGCGAGAGAGAGAGAGAGAGAGAGAGACATACAGACAGGAAAGAGCGAGAGAGAAACATACAGACAGGAAAGAGAGAGAGAGATAAACATACAGACAGGAAAGAGCGAGAGAGAAACATACAGACAGAAAAGAGCGAGAGAGAAACATACAGACAGAAAAGAGAGAGAGAGAAACATACAGACAGGAAAGAGAGAAAGAAACATACAGACAGGAAAGAGAGAGAGAGAGAAACATACAGACAGAAAAGAGAGAGAGAAACATACAGACAGGAAAGAGAGAGAGAGAGAAACATACAGACAGGAAAGAGAGAGAGAGAAACATACAGACAGGAAAGAGAGAGAGAGAAACATACAGACAGGAAAGAGACAGAGAGAGAGAGAGAGAGACATACAGACAGGAAAGAAAGAGAGAGAGAGAAACATACAGACAGGAAAGAGAGAGAGAGAGAAACATACAGACAGGAAAGAGACAGAGAGAGATACAGACAGGAAAGAGAGCGAGAGATAAACATACAGACAGGAAAGAGAGAGAGAGAGAAACATACAGACAGGAAAGAGAGAGAGAGAGAGAGAGAGAGAGAGAGAGAGAGAGAGAAACATACAGACAGGAAAGAGAGAGAGAGAAACATACAGACAGGAAAGAGAGAGAGAGAAACATACAGACAGGAAAGAGAGAGAGAGAAACATACAGACAGGAAAGAGAGAGAGAGAGAGAGAGACATACAGACAGGAAAGAAAGAGAGAGAGAGAAACATACAGACAGGAAAGAGAGAGAGAGAGAAACATACAGACAGGAAAGAGACAGAGAGAGATACAGACAGGAAAGAGAGCGAGAGATAAACATACAGACAGGAAAGAGAGAGAGAGAGAAACATACAGACAGGAAAGAGAGAGAGAGAGAGAGAGAGAGAGAGAGAGAGAGAGAAACATACAGACAGGAAAGAGAGAGAGAAACATACAGACAGGAAAGAGAGAGAGAAACATACAGACAGGAAAAAGAGAGAAACATACAGTCAGGAAAAAGAGAGAGAAACATACAGACAGGAAAAAGAGAGAGAAACATACAGTCAGGAAAAAGAGAGAGAAACATACAGACAGGAAAGAGAGAGAGAGAGAAACATACAGACAGGAAAGAGAGAGAGAGAGAGAGAGAGAGAGAGAGAGAGAGAAACATACAGACAGGAAAGAGAGAGAGAGAAACATACAGACAGGAAAGAGAGAGAGAGAAACATACAGACAGGAAAGAGAGAGAGAGAAACATACAGACAGGAAAGAGAGAGAGTGAAACATACAGACAGGAAAGAGAAAGAGAGAAACATACAGACAGGAAAGAGAAAGAGAGAAACATACAGACAGGAAAGAGAGAGAAACATACAGTCAGGAAAGAGAGAGAAACATACAGTCAGGAAAGAGAGAGAGAAACATACAGACAGGAAAAAGAGAGAGAAACATACAGTCAGGAAAGAGAGAGAGAAACATACAGACAGGAAAGAGAGAGAGTGAGACAATACAGACAGGAAAGAGAGAGAGGGAGACATACAGACAGAAAAGAGAGAGAGAGACATACAGACAGGAAAGAGAGAGAGAGAGAAACATACAGACAGGAAAAAGAGAGAGAAACATACAGACAGGAAAGAGAGAGAGAGAAACATACAGACAGGAAAGAGAGAGAGAGAAACATACAGACAGGAAAGAGAGAGAGAGAAACATACAGACAGGAAAGAGAGAGAGAGAGAAACATACAGACAGGAAAGAGAGAGAGTGAGACAATACAGACAGGAAAGAGAGAGAGGGAGACAATACAGACAGGAAAGAGAGAGAGGGAGACATACAGACAGAAAAGAGAGAGAGAGACATACAGACAGGAAAAAGAGAGAGAAACATACAGACAGGAAAGAGAGAGAGAAACATACAGACAGGAAAGAGAGAGAGAGAAACATACAGACAGGAAAGAGAGAGAGAGAGAAACATACAGACAGGAAAGAGAGAGAGAGAGAAACATACAAACAGGAAAAAGAGAGAGAGAAACATACAGACAGGAAAGAGAGAGAGAGAGAAACATACAGACAGGAAAGAGAGAGAGATACAGACATACAGACAGGAAAGAGAGAGAGAGAGAGAGAGAGAGAGAGAGAGAGAGAGAGAGAGAGAAACATACAGACAGGAAAGGGAGAGAGAGAGAGAGAGAGAGAAACATACAGACAGGAAAGAGAGAGAGAGAGAGAGACATACATACAGGAAAGAAAGAGAGAGAGAGAGAGAGAAACATACAGACAGGAAAGAGAGAGAGAGAGAAACATACAGACAGGAAAGAGACAGAGAGAGATACAGACAGGAAAGAGAGCGAGAGATAAACATACAGACAGGAAAGAGAGAGAGAGAGAAACATACAGACAGGAAAGAGAGAGAGAGAGAGAGAGACATACAGACAGGAAAGAGAGAGAGAGAGAAACATACAGACAGGAAAGAGAGAGAGTGAGACAATACAGACAGGAAAGAGAGAGAGGGAGACATACAGACAGAAAAGAGAGAGATAAACATACAGACAGGAAAGAGAGAGAGAGAAACATACAGACAGGAAAAAGAGAGAAACATACAGACAGGAAAAAGAAAGAGAAACATACAGTCAGGAAAAAGAGAGAGAAACATACAGACAGGAAAGAGAGAGAGAGAGAAACATACAGACAGGAAAGAGAGAGAGAGAGAGAGAGAGAAACATACAGACAGGAAAGAGAGAGAGTGAGACAATACAGACAGGAAAGAGAGAGAGGGAGACATACAGACAGAAAAGAGAGAGAGAAACATACAGACAGGAAAGAGAGAGAGAAACATACAGACAGGAAAGAGAGAGAGAAACATACAGACAGGAAAGAGAGAGAGTGAGACAATACAGACAGGAAAAAGAGAGAAACATACAGACAGGAAAAAGAGAGAGAAACATACAGTCAGGAAAGAGAGAGAGAAACATACAGACAGGAAAGAGAGAGAGTGAGACAATACAGACAGGAAAGAGAGAGAGGGAGACATACAGACAGAAAAGAGAGAGAGAGACATACAGACAGGAAAGAGAGAGAGAGAAACATACAGACAGGAAAAAGAGAGAGAAACATACAGACAGGAAAGAGAGAGAGAGAAACATACAGACAGGAAAGAGAGAGAGAGAAACATACAGACAGGAAAGAGAGAGAGAGAAACATACAGACAGGAAAGAGAGAGAGAGAAACATACAGACAGGAAAGAGAGAGAGTGAGACAATACAGACAGGAAAGAGAGAGAGTGAGACAATACAGACAGGAAAGAGAGAGAGGGAGACATACAGACAGAAAAGAGAGAGAGAGAGACATACAGACAGAAAAGAGAGAGAGAGAGACATACAGACAGGAAAAAGAGAGAGAAACATACAGACAGGAAAGAGAGAGAGAAACATACAGACAGGAAAGAGAGAGAGAGAAACATACAGACAGGAAAGAGAGAGAGAGAGAAACATACAGACAGGAAAGAGAGAGAGAGAAACATACAGACAGGAAAGAGAGAGAGAGAGAGAAACATACAGACAGGAAAGAGAGAGAGAGAGATACAGACAGAAAAGAGAGAGAGATAACATACAGACAGGAAAGCGAGAGAGAAACATACAAACAGGAAAAAGAGAGAGAGAAACATACAGACAGGAAAGAGAGAGAGATACAGACATACAGACAGGAAAGAGAGAGAGAGAGAGAGAGAGAGAAACATACAGACAGGAAAGGGAGAGAGAGAGAAACATACAGACAGGAAAGAGAGAGAGAGAGAAACATACAGACAGGAAAGAGAGAGAGAGAGAAACATACAGACAGGAAAGAGAGAGAGATACAGACATACAGACAGGAAAGAGAGAGAGAGAGAGAGAGAGAGAGAGAGAGAGAGAAACATACAGATAGGAAAGAGAGAGAGAGAGAGAGAGAGAGAGAGAGAGAGAGAGAGAGAGAGAGAGAGAGAGAGAAACATACAGACAGGAAAGAGAGAGAGAGAGAAACATACAGACAGGAAAGAGAGAGAGATACAGACATACAGACAGGAAAGAGAGAGAGAGAGAGCGAGAAACATACAGACAGGAAAAAGAGAGAGATACAGACATACAGACAGGAAAGAGAGAGAGAGAGAGAGAGAGAGAGAGAGCGAGAGAGAGAGAAACGTACAGACAGGAAAGAGAGAGAGATAAACATACAGACAGGAAAGAGAGAGAGATAAACGTACAGACAGGAAAGAGAGAGAGATAAACGTACAGACAGGAAAGAGAGAGAGAGAGAGAGAGAGAGAAACATACAGACAGAAGAGAGAGAGATACATACAGGAAAGAGAGAGAGAGAAACATACAGACAGGACAGAGAGAGAGAGAGAGAGAGAGAGAGAGAGAGAGAGATGCAGACAGGAAAGAGAGAGATACAGACAGACAGGAAAGAGAGAGAGAGAGAGAGAGAGAGAGAGAGAGAGACACATACAGACAGGACAGAGAGGGAGAGATACATACAGAGAGGAAAGAGAGAGAGAGAGAGAGAGAGAGAGAGAGAGAGAGAGAGAGAGAGATACAGACAGGAAAGAGAGAGAGACATACAGACAGGAAAGAGAGAGAGACATACAGACAGGAAAGCGAGAGAGAGAGAAACATACAGACAGGAAAGATATAGAGAGAGAGAGAGAGAAACATACAGACAGGAAAGAGAGAGAGAGAGAGACAGAGAGAGAGAGAGAAACATACAGACAGGAAAGAGAGAGAGAGAGAGACAGAGAGAGATAGAGAGACATACTGACAGGAAAGAGAGAGAGATAGAGAGACATACTGACAGGAAAGAGAGAGAAACATACAGGCAGGACAGAGAGAGAGAGAGAGAGAGACATACAGACAGGACAGTTTTCACATATAATAGTTGTCAAACTGCGAGACGTTGTCATGCTTTGCGTGGTGCGTACGAGTTAGGCGATGAGCGCCAGAGACGCTCATCGTTTACGAGCCTCGCAAAGCGAGGCGAGACGTTAATGCATTGCACGTAGTCAATGAGCGCCAAAGGCACTCATCGCCTGCGAGCATCGCGTAGCAAAGCGATCTTGTTAAGGCAATTAAACACGCGGGACTTAGCCACAAAACACTTTGTAAACAAACGCACAATCGCATTAGGCTTCAAGCAGTTGACAAACGCGGGACTTAGAAAAAAAAATACAAGACGCGGGTCTTTGAAAAAAAAATATGAGATAGCAAAAATGCGAGGTTAGCAGTCGAACCACGGACAACAAAAAACACAAAGAAAATACAAATAAATACAACAAAAACATCACACACAGCACCGGGGAACAGGCAGGACGTCTGGGAGTGAGGTGCAACGTGAATTTAAGCCAATTTCGATGACTTTCACCACATGAAAATCGCCTAAGCTACAACAAAAAAATGGCAGCCGAAAAAAACGAAAACGAGGCTACACGACCCCGGTCCGCGCAAAACACTGCCAAACGCGTGGTGCTTTACGAGACGCTGGACTTAGAAAAGAAAATACAACAGACCAAAAATACGAGGTTAACGGCCAAACCACGAACAAAAAAACAATAAAACACACAAAAAATACAAAGAAATACAATAAAAACATCACCCACAGCACGGGGGAACAGCCAGGATGTTTGGGAGTGAGCTGCAGCGCTATTTAAAATGTGATTTTGACGACTTTCACAACACTAAAGTCACCTAAGTGAGAAAAAAAATTCCTGCCGAAAGAAATTAAAACGAGGTACACGACCACGGGCCGCGCAAAACACTGCAAACCGCGTAGCACTTTACACATCACACTACGACTTACAACATACAATATTAGAAAAGACGGAAAATGCTCACGAGACGCGTACCATATTAATAACATTACGACTATACAATGATGCTTTACACAATAAACCCACGGCTTTACCTCGCGCACGCAGCCTATTTAGAGCGCACACTTCCAATATTCATTACACTTTATAAGCAGGGCACCAACGCTCACAATGTATATTCTATGCAGACGCAAAATACAAACAGATTGTTGGCTCCTCAGCCTTTTGCTCGCTGCATATATCAATTATAAATAATTAAACTATATTTATTTATTGCAGAAATAATTGTTACTTAATTAATTCATTGAATAAATAATTAATTATTATTTAATTACATATACATAGAAATATTTATCTCTCTCAGAGGACCAAAAGTACACAACATGAGAGGCTTCCAATGAGTGCCAAAGGCAAAGCAACTGCCATCACCTATGGATGCCTTTGGTTACCCAAAACTTCATGTATTTATTAGTACATAGTGTATATACCCAGTATATATAACCTAAAAATATAAATGGATATAAAATGATTTTAGTACAACTGATTATTATTAAAATAAACAGAACATTCTGTATTTCAGTTTTTTTTTATTATTATTATTTTTTATTACAGGCAAATACATGACAAACAGAGTTACATTCTTGTTTAGTGACATGTTTCACAAGTAGAAAAAGGAAAAAGATATGATCTATATCTATGATATCCTTGGTGCTTAACACCACTTATGTCTGAAAAAAAAAAATAACTTTAATAGGATACTTATAATCCGAGAATAACGCCGCTCAAAATATATGCAAAATAGTGCACTATAAAATAAATCCCATGATGTAAGTATGACGTGGATTGATATGACCATGAATATTGATTCCAAATCAAAGAAAAAAAAACTATATAAAGGGTTAAAATAGAGAAAGTCCTATAAATCCTAGCTATAACTCCTCAAAACATTCCCTAAAAATACACATCAGGAATTAGAACAACTCATCCCCGCCAATCCTACAACTGGGACTTTCTACCTCATGCCAAAAATCCACAAACCAGGCAACCCAGGGAGACCAATTGTTACAGGTATGGACTCACTGACTGAACAGATATCTGGATTTGTTGAAAACATCCTTAAGCCATTAGTTAGTAAAAAGCCATTAGTTAGTAACACCAGTAGCTATATACAGGACACCACTGACTTTCTCAACAAACTCAGTCAGATTATAAAGACCTACCTGCTAACATACTACTTGTTACCATGGATGTAGAGTCTCTTTCCAGTAATATCCCACACAAAGATGGCACTGAGGCATGATTTACGTTTCTTTCAACAAACAAGCAAAATAATAAATATGGCCCTGATATTATTGTTAAACTAATAGAATATATCCTTACCCACAACTATTTTACTTTTAACCAAGATACCTACCTACAGATGATGGGGACTGCCATGGGTACCAAAATGGCTCCACAATACGCAAATCTATTTATGGCCAATCTAGAAGAAACATTCTTATCTGTATCCATTTACAAACCATACAAATACTACCGTTACATACATGATCTGTTCATCATCTGGACAGAAGGAGAAAGCAAACTCAGAGATTTTCATAGTTCATTCAACACCTTCCATTCATCTATAAAACTTAAAATGGACTTTTCCACAGAACAGGTAAACTTTCTAGACACTACTATATCCATCACCAATGACACTCTCCACTCATCTATATATATAGGACAGCCACAGACAGATGTATTTACCTGCACAGCTCCAGTTTCCATCCCTCCCACACCAAACAAGCCATCATCCATAGTCAAGCTATTAGATACCATCGGATTTGCTCAAACACTGGAGACCGTGATAAAAATGTAAAAACACGGTCTGAATCTTTCAAACAAAAGGGTTACAAACCCTGTATTATTACCCAAAAAATATCACTGCCATCAAAATACCCCGAGAACACCTATTAAAGTACAAAACAAAAGAAACTACTTCACGTATACCTCTAGTGAACACATACCATCCAATTTTAGAGAATATTCGGAAAATAATCAAAGATTTACAAACATTACTAATTGAAATACTGAATTAAAATATATATTCCCCAAAACTCCCATCCTTGCATTTAAACAACCACCAAACCTAAAACAAAAACTTATCAGCAGAATGTTGGCCAATGAACAACTGAATACAAAAAATGGAACTAAACCTTGTAACAAACGTGCCTGTAAATTATGCCAACACATTTGTAATGATGATACAGCCACACATAACAACAAAACCTATAACATCAAACGATCATATTCATGTACATTGTCAAATGTGGTTTATATAATACAGTGTACTTTATGTGACACAGGCTGTTACATTGGAGAAACCGGACAAAAAATGCATTTAAGGATAAATTTACACAGGCATTCAATAAGAAAACATAATGAAGACAGTTATTGTAGCCCAGTGGGACACCATTTTAACCAGAATGATCACTCCATCCAAAACTTAAAAGTCAAAATACTAAGAGGAAAATGTAAAAACATACAAGAGAGAAAATCACTCGAAATAAAAATGATCACATTCTTCAACACTAAAAATACAGGACTTAATTAATATAGACTTGGGTTTTTTAACACATTATGAGAATTTCATGTGATTTTTTCTTCTTATACCATAACAGACTTAGCACTCTTAGTGAGGTGTTTGTCAAACAAAAAAGATATCACTGTGGAATACGGTGCTCTTTTTCATGTATATATTGATGTATATGTGTATATAATATGTGTATATATGTTTCCTTTGCTATGTTGTGTTTATTCCCCATATATGTATTTACCTAATGATGTCAGATGCTGTCTCCACTCTCTCTGCATCTGCTGTTATTATTCAAACGGAGGGTTCCATCTCATGTTAGTATTGCTTCAGACTTGGTTGAACCTCTCGAAAGCTCGTCATTATAAATAAGACGTTTGTCCAATACAAAAGGTTAAATATCAAATTATATTGCAATACTCATTATTTATATATATATATATATATATATATATATATATATATATATATATAAATGAGAGAGAGAGAGAGAGAGAGAGAGAGAGAGAGAGAGAGATTAATAATTACTATATATATATATATATATATATATATATATATATATATATATATATATATATATATATATATATATATTGAGATGCACACACTAATACAGTATATAAAAACATACATTACATATAAACTGCATTGCTCTTCTCTACTTATGGCCTTGTTTCTGATACATATGGTATAATACCATTTCACAGGAGGCTTCAATGTGTTTTCATACTTTGTATTGTTTCTTTGCCAGTGCCATAAAATATAACAAAATAAATAAAACAAGAAAAAAATAGGCCTAGCTCTTTATAAGCATTACTTAACTTTCTAAGCACTTTCCTCTTTCCTAACTATCCCTATCCCCAGCTAATCCTGTGAGGGACAAACAGTAAACAGTCAAATAAACAGAGTACTGGCCTTCCTCCTCTGAAGTCCAGGGCTCTTGCTCTGTGGTCTTTGCATCACAGCTTCCCCGCTTTAATTTATCTGGATCATTGTCCCAGTTTTAGATCCTGCTGCACCAGTATATTTCCAGCAGGTCTTCTTGGTAACACTCTCTGTCTGTACTGCAGATCCTTCTACAGGCTGCAACTCTCTCGCTGGCACAGCTGCAACTCTCTCACTGGCACAGCTGCAACTCTCCTTCTCTGGGCTCTGGCTGCAACTGACTTTCAAAAGACTGTCCCAGCCTGTTCATAGCTGCAGCACATTGTGATGTAATAAAGCCTTTTTGACACCTGCAGTTCCGGATTGTGCATTCACCTTTATCCAGCCTCAGGCTCACATAGCCATCTTCAAGTACTTTCCCACATTTCTGTATAGCTTTGCTACAATGGCACACACTGAGGACACACTGGCACACACAGCACATGGCACACACTGAGAACATACACACAGCACATGGCACACATTGAGCACATACACACACACACAGCACGTGGCACACAGACAGCACATGGCACACACTGATCGTATACACACACACACTGACACACGTCACACAGTCTGCACATTGAGCATATACACACACACAGCACACAGACAGCACATGGTACACACTGAGCATATAGACACACACACACACTGGCGCACACACACAGCACAAGAGCATATAGACACACAAACACTCACTGGCGCACACACACAGCACATGGTACACACTGACTCAAGGCACACAGCACATGGCACACACTGAGCACAGACACACACAGCACAACATCACTTGCAGTGTTATTTTCTCACATACACTTTCTCTATGCCTTTGCTCTGCTTGTGGGACAGAGGCTGCACTGCTCATTGGTCACATGGGATGATTGACAGGACACTGAGAGCCTGGATGTAGCATCTTGTGCTGGGGGAAGTTCTGTGAGCAGTGCACTGATAGGCTGCGAAGCACACACCGTTATTTTAGATAGTAGGTATGGCTAGGGGGAAAGGTTTACATATGTAAATAAACAAAAGCAAAACAATACTTTTATGTCAATAAATAAAGAAAACTGAAAGAAAAAAACAAAGTTTTTAAATTATAAACAGAGTGTCCTGTCACATGCAAAAGAGCACTATAAGGGAGGTAACTGGCACCTTAAATATTCCTCCAATTTTTCAATATAAATCTATTCCATCTATATTCTTTTTGTTGAAAGAGTATTTTATACATTTTGGAGATGAATTCTTTTGTAATAATTCTGTTCTAAAAGTTTAAAAAATAGTCTCAAATTCAATTAATAATGGTATATATTTGTTTGAACAATTTTAAATACTTACTAATACTAATATTAATATTGTGCTTAGATATGTCTCTATATGAAGAGATTTTTCTGTTTGCATTGATTGGTTTGCTTAAATTTTTCAATAGTTTTAAATGTCTCACGATTTTACAAAAAGTGAATTAATCTATAGTTCTTAAAATATAGAAGTACATTTCTCAATTACAATTATTGAGTTAATATTTACAATAACCAATATATCCCATAGCCTGAGAAAATGTATACAGTGTATATATATATATATATATATATATATATATATATATATATATATATATATATATATATATATATATATATATATATATATATATATTTATATTGAGATGCACACACCAATACAGTATATACAAACATACATTACATATAAACTGCATTGCTCTTCTCTACTTTTGGCCTTGTTTCTGATACATATGGTATAATACCATCTCACATGAGGCTTCAAAGTGTTTTCATACTTTGTATTGTTTCTTTGCCACGGCCATAAAATATAACAAAATAAATAAAGCAATAAATAAATAGGCCTAGCTCTTTATAAGCATTACTTAACTTTCTGAGCACTTTCCTCTTTCCTAACTATCCCTATCCACTCCCAGCTAATCCTGGGAGGGACAAACAGTAAACAGTCAAATAAATTTAGAGTACTGGCCTTCCTCCTCTGAAGTACAGGGCTCTTGCTCTGTGGTCTTTGCGTCACAGCTTCCCCACTTTAATTTCTCTGGATCCTTGTCCCAGTTGTAGATCCAGCAGGTCCTCTGGGTAACTCTCTCTGTCCCTACTGCAAATCCTTCTACAGGCTGCAACTCTCTCACTGGCACAGCAACTCTTCTTTGGGCTCTGGCTGCAACTGACTTTCAAAAGACTGTCTCAGCCTGTTCACAGTTGCAGCACATTGTGATGTAATAAAGCCTTTTTGACACCTGCAGTGCCGGATTGTGCCATCACCTTTATCCAGCCTCAGGCTCACATAGCCATCTTCAAGAACTTCCCCACATTTCAGTATAGCTTTGTACAATGGCACACACTGAGGAGAAACACACACACACACTGGCATACACACAGCACATGGCACACACTGATCACACACACACAGCAGATGGCACACACTGACACACAAGGCACATACTGCAGACAGCACATGGCACACACTGAGCATACACACAGCACATGGTACACACACACAGACACACACAGCACAAGATCACTTGCAGTGTTATTTTCTCACATACACTTTCTCTATTCCTTTGCTCTGCTTGTGGGACAGAGGCAGCACTGCTCATTGGTCACATGGGATGATTAAAAGGATGCGGACACATATACAAAGCACATGGCACACACTGAGCAAATAATGTAAAAATTACTCTATATTATTAAAATTAACTTTTCATAAGTGGGGGACCTAAAATAAAAAACAACTGAACTGAGTTTGGATCCAAGCTACCAATTTGTAGCAAATTCACAATTCAATAATGAAGCTAGCTCATTATGATCTGTGTATCTCAGCACTAAATAAATAATTGGTACAAAACATGTGGCTCCATTACATTAGTGCCTTAGTTATTAAATATCATACAGTTTGTAACCAGGATACCATTATATATGACATTAACAAATTATTTGTGCAGCCATGTATGATCTGTGTGTCTAGGACCTGAATAAATAATTAGTACATAACCTGTGGTTCCGTTATATTAGTATAATAGCTATTACAAATTGTAAGTTTGTAAGTTTTCAATCTTTTACTCATTGCATTCTTCTGCAATACATTAAAATTGCTTCTGACTTACCCCATATATATTGCTACAGAATATGTTGGCGCATTACAAATAATGTATAATAATAATAATAATAATAAATAAATAAATAAAACAACTTGTAACCACTTCTTGAACTGAATAATCAGTAATGTAAAACATTGAAATTGTTATCATGAGTATTCTGCAGTTATTATTATCTCTACTAACATACATACCAGTCATCAAGTGATAATACCACTTTAATAGGCTACTATTTCATTGTAATTTTAAGCACCTCTCCTGCTTCTAATCTCAACAACAGGTTATGATTTGCCCTCATGGTTAACCATTTGACCAATGACCATAATGCCGTCTCTGACTATGATTCACTGTATTCACTTAAATTTTTCAGCACAAATAACTAATCCCACCTCCTCCTATGTTCTCATCCAACTGTCATGCTACAAGAATATACTGAATCTCTCAGTCGCTGCAATGATAACTGGTGTACTTTGTCACCACCAGTACCCAACACAAATGTCCCTGCTTCAATGTGGCTTTGAAAATTACAAAGTTATACAGTAGTACCTTGGTATTCGTTTGCTTTAATACTTGTCAAATTCAGTACTTAATGCATTTTGACTATTGAAAAATGATTTGCTCGGCGCTTGTCCTGCTTCCTGTATGAGCCAAGACGCCACCACGCATCCTGCCACTCCAGAAAGTTACAGTACTGTGGCGTAGCTTATACAAGAATCCAAGAGTAACCTGCGCTTACAAGAACTCAAATGTGGCTTGTGCTTGCAAGGACCTAAGAGTAGCCTGTGTGTACAAAAAACAAAGTGTAGCTCGTGCTTACATAAACCCAAGGGTAGCCTGTGCATGCAAGTACCAAGGTGTAGCTTGTGCTAAAAAGTCATCATGAGTTCGAAGAAGTCTAGTGATGCCACTCAGCAGAAAAGAAAAACAGAACTACAATAGAACAGAAAAAAAAAGATAATAACCAAGTATGAGAATGTAGCCGTGTGTCTGATCTCACTGCAGAGTACAAAATGCCTAGAACAATGATCTCCACAATAGTGAAAAATAAGGAGCAAATGTGGCTAGAGGTGTGAAGGCTGTGACTAAGCAAATGTCACAGGCATTGGGAAAGTGGAGAAATCATTGTACATTTAGATTCATGAAAAACAGCAGGGGATAGTATTTCCCAGGCAATAATTTGCAACAAAGCAAAACAATTGTATGCTGATCTGTTAAAAGACAAGCCTGTAACAAGTGGTGAGAGCAGTGAAGAATTTAAAGCCAGTCATGGTTGGTTTGATCATTTTAAAAATAGAACTGGCATTCCATGTTGAGGCATGGAGAGGCAGCCAGTGCCGATAAAGGAGCTGCTTAAAACTTTGTTACTGGGTTTAAGGACTACGACCCTCATTCAAAATCGCTCTGTTTTTGAGATTCAGGCTCACAAGTGTAGGTCGCAAGTTATTTTGCTATTCAATTGTCAACTTCTTGCGTGCTCCGAGCTGAGATTCATATCTATTTTTAAACCACAATTTACTGCCCTCCAAGTCTTTCAAAATCGCAAGACTAAAATCGCAAATCGCTATTCAATTGCTCTGATTCTCCCTCTAACCACTCCGTCAAGCCTGCAAATGTCAAATATCTAACCACAAGTTAATGGTACCAAGGAGGTCTCGCAAAGGGCTTAATTACAAATTGTAGAACATTAAAAGCAATAATGTACTTTTATGAAGAGAGAGATGTTAGGTCTTAGAATTAATAGCACAACATTCTCGATATATATATATATATATATATATATATATATATATATCGATCACAGCAATCAATGTGAAGTCCTACGGTCTGCAAACTCCAAGCCCGTAGGACTTTGAAATCCAATGTCCATTTATCATTGAAGTCCTACGGGCTTGAACATGATTGCTGATGCAAGGCCGTATGACTTCAATAATAAATGGAGGTTGGATTTCAAAGTCCTACAGGCTTGAACCACGAGTTACGGCCTTGAGTCAGCGATTATGTTCAAGTCCGCAAATGCTACTATCGATAGCATAGTTTCCAATTTTCGCAAGCGGCGCCTAATTTATGGGCCTGGCCAATTGAATAGAATTTTTTTTTTCCGGACGGCTTTCTCCCTAGCATTTTCAGAGCCTTCAGAATCGGGGAGCTAGTCTCCGCGAACAGGCACGGTTTGAGGGGGCAGCAGGCAGTGAATGTTTGTCTGGAAGGTGGCAGAGTGGTGTAATGGTTGAGGAGGTCCAAGACCGATCAGGAGGGGAAAGGAAGAGAGGTGACATTGCACAGAATTGGCTCTGGATGCTGCCCCCATGCAAATGTGAAGGAGTATTTACAACGCCGGCCACGGGCACCTGGCTGCTCATTCATGCCGACAGGCAGGCATTGTCTTGGCTTCAGTTCACAGCAATCTTAAAGGCGGTGCTTGAGCGCTTGGGTTTGGTTGCGGCAGAGTTTGGGACCCATACCTTCTGCATAGGAGCCGCTACCGAGGCGGTGAAATTAGGCTTGCCAACGGAGGTGGTCAAGAGGATCGGGAGATGGGAATCGCAGCGGTATAGGTCTTATGTGCGACCCGGAAGGGTTATCTAAATTAGACTTTCTGTGTATTACAGGTGGACAGAGACAGCTTTGGATTATCGACCATTCCTACTTGTACTGGGCACACAGGTTAGCCGCAGTCACCAGGAGTAACGCTCAGCTGGGCATACCTGAAACGGACCTACAGGTACGATGGTTTGGTTTCCGAGGCTTGAGGTGGGCTCAGGTGCGAGGCTTGCTGGACAATTATCATATCACTATGATCCTGATCTGGTGCTCATGGGGTTTTCCAACAAAATTAATAACCTTAAAAGATGGAGAAAAAAAATCCCATTACTACACCCTTGGAAGGGGGAAAACTTATAAAAGACTTGGGTCTCTCATAGGGAGGATTGATTTAGTTAAAAAAGGACTGGGATAATTGGTCCAGTAGATACACACACAAAAAAATGGATATGTATTATAAATGGTAAAAGTTTAAGCTTAAAGGCATGAACTTATGTATTTGGGGTAATGACCAATGTGGCTCATATAAGATGTTAGCTATGTTGTGGGTTTGAAAGTGGGCTTCTGTTATGAATCTTTGTTATTTCCTCTCCTCTCTGCTTCTCTCCTCTAGTCCACTTCTACGAGGCGAGGGGGGATAGGGATACTAAGGGACATCTTGGTAATGTATTAAAAAGCCCTGTACATAATGTAATCTTATATTTGGGAACAAGATTATTAATGTATATTTATACACCCATTTTCTATCTTCTACCAGCAAAAATTTGAAAAGAAAAGAAAAAAGGTAAGTAGAAAAAAAAAAAAAAAAAAGAGTAATGGGGAACTTAGGGATTAAGGAACGTATGAAATATAGGATGGGAGAAGGGAATGGAGAGAGGGAGAGAGGATTAATATTCTCTGCTAGATTCTTGCCGCCATGTCCATGTTGGAACTTGAAGGTTCGCACCCTTATAGCTGGGCATGCTGTCTAACTTTCTGAAGTTGGACAGGCCAGGCAAGGAGGGTGATTTTGTGTGTTTTCTGTGTTTTGTGTTTTTGTATATGAATATGTTTTGTGTAAAGGTTTTTATTGATTGTAACCAGCATGTGGAGAAGCGGGGAGAGTTGAGAGGAGAGCAACTATACAGGGAATTTGGACATTGGTTAGAAGATGGATAGGCTCAAACTGATTAGTCAAAATGCCCAGGGCTTGAATGTACCAGGGAAAAGACATGCATTTTTTAAAATGTTTATAGCTGAAAAAGCAGACATTATATGTATACAGGAGACCCACTGGGCTAGGGATAAGGCACCGCTATTTAATGATACGTACTATGTATGTGGTGGATCTTCTATGTTTAGAAGGAAAACTAGAGGAACAGCAATCTTTTTTAATAAAAAATAAAATTTGAAAGAAGAATTTTTGGATCCAGAGAGTGAAGGTAGATACATATTATGGTCAGGATGGATTAACAGCGTAAAACATACCATATTGAACATATACGCGCCCAATAAAGAACAAGTGACTTTCTTAAGACGGACGCTAATGAAGCTGAGAAAATATTTTTCCGGCTTACTCACTGTTTGTGGGGATTTTAATATGTGTCTGAACCCAGTAGAAGACAAGAAACTCCCTAAGGGCTCTTGTATAGATCCTGCCCTTACCCGTAAAGCTAGAAAATTTTATGAACTAATTAGCAAGTATAATCTTTTCGACACATGGAGGACTTTTCATCCGGGAGAAGGGGACTATACACATTATTCACATAGATTTGCTTCTTATGCCAGGCTTGATTATGTTTTCTCTAATGATTTGAGCTTTAAATATCTAGACTCAGCCGATATTAAACCGACCTTAAGATCAGACCATGGTATGGTATCGATCAGCTGGAAAGGAGATGTTAGAAGCAAGAAACATTGCCCATGGAGACTAGATCCCTATATCTTAAAAGCTGAACATGTAAGTAATAACATTAAAAAAGAGAGAATAGTCCTCAGGGAGGACTTAATAACAACGAACAATGTATACCTGGGGAGAAACCAGGGCTTAAGGAAATATTTAAAGGACAAATGGCGAGTTCTTTAACTATGGATGGAAAGTTACACGGGACACTAAGATCACGCCTTTTTCATCCAACGAAGACTCCCTAGGGACTGAGAGCACAAAAGTTGAAATCTTTGTCTAAGAGACTAAGGGGCATGAATCAGATTAGACGTAATACTAATCTATAGTTAGATCATTATACTTACTTACAAGGTATACTTGAGATGCTCTACAATATGAAGTTATGTGATTATTGTATTATAAATTTGCAGTTTAAAGGATAGAAGCAAAATGCTTAAGAGACTGTTTGCTATATTGGATAGAGGGTCACTCTGTGGGCTCCTGGATAAATGATCAAGCTGGGGGTAAGGTCTTTAGCTGGGGACTCAACGAGGGGGTAGTTAGTGGTAAACTTTAAGATATAGTTTACTAGATATTTTTTTTTCCTCAACAGAGGGGATGGTTAGGGGAATGGGCATTTACATTTCCCTCCCCTGGCACAAAAGTGCCTTAAGTAACGGGTCGAGGAAAAATTATTGTTTATGTGTTACCATAGTTTGGTTAACCATGTTCTGTTTATTCTTTCCCACTTATACGGTTCTCATCATCAGGCTTTACGAAGCGGTTCCTCCGCCTTCTCCTAGTGCAACCGCAATCCATCAAAACTCAGGTACGGGGGGGGGTTGGTAAGAGACTGAGAAACGATAGACTCAACACATTCATAATCGTAGAGGAAACATGACAGAATCTCCTTTTGTTTTTATTTCCCATAATGTCCGGGGATTTAACTCTCAGTTCAAGAGACGCAAGGCCTTTCTATCCTATAAGTCCCTACATCCAGATGTGATTTTCCTGCAAGAAACGCATTTTGCACATAACAAACTCCCTAAATATTTACATAATTCATACCCGGTCTTTGTCGCTTCCACCCAACCTACTAAGAAAGGGGGAGTGGCTATTTTACTACATAAACATTTCCCATTTATAATTGAACACCGCAAGATAGACCCGGGAGGTAACTTTATAGCACTGACAGGTACATTATGGGGTGCGAAATTATCGCTAGTATCTTTTTATGCACAAACGACCACCCCACATAAATCATTTATAAACCTTCTCAGATATCTAAAATCGGCAGATCTTGGGAGGATTGTGATAGGGGGAGATCTCAATTTGGCCCTGGATCCAAGCCTAGATAGATCTAACAAGGAGGGAAGTGGCAAATATTCAAACAAATTTAAACAAATGTACTCGCTACTCAATGATCTACATCTTATAGATACTTGGAGATCACTACATAGGGGTGAGAGGGGGTACACCTTCTATTCCCCAGTACATGGTACATATTCTCGGATAGACACCATCCTAATAGACTCATCACTTTCAGATAATGTGGATAGAGCGGAGATCCATCCGTGCTCGTGGTCGGACCACGCACTGGTTAGTGCCTCCATTGAATTGGGCCTAAAAAGCAGACCCCCTTATAGCTGGAGACTCAACGAAAACATCTTATCTAACCCAATAATAGGGAAACAAATAGCCGATGATCTAGACCTATTCTTTTCGACCAATGTCACCCCAGAGTCGAACGCGGGATGGACATGGGTAGCCCATAAGGCCTTCATAAGGGGCTCTCTTATAAAAATCGCAAGCGGTCTCAAGAGACAATCTAAAATGAGGGAGGAGACCCTGGGAGGAAAATTAAGGGAATTAGAGAGATTGAATCAACAGAACCCGTCCAAAAGGCTGCGTAACAGAATAGAGAAAATTAGATTGGAGCTAGATCTATTATTATCTAACCGCACTGAAAAAGCGATAAAAATGGACAGATCACAGATTCTATGCCAAAGCTAACAAACCAAACAAATTACTAGCTAAAAAACTTAAAAATAAAATCTCGCAATCAAAAATATATAGAATCAAAACTTCTACTGGTGAGGTCACGGACAGCCCTAATCTTATACAAAAAACCTTCCTGGAATACTTCCAGAAAATATACTCATCTGGGCAGCACCACCAGCAGCAAGAGCAACAAAGATATGCCTTCTTAGATTCATGTGATCTGCCTACTCTATCCCAGGAGGAAACAGAACTCCTTGATTCTAGGGTTGGGGAAGCTGAGGTTAGAAAGACTATTACTGGCCTGAAGGGTGGGAAGGCCCCGGGCCAGGATGGATTTACCAATCTATACTACAAAAAATACTTAGACACTCTGGCCCCTCACCTTACAAATCTCTTTAACCAAATCCTAGAAGGCCATCAAATGCCGCAAGAATTAAACCAAGCAGACTTGATATTCTTTCCCAAAGAAGGTCGGGACTTTCTAGAAGTTAAAAATTATCGCCCTATCTCGCTCCTGAACGGAGATATAAAAATCCTAGCAAAACTGAATTCCTTCCTAGACTCATCCATAAAGACCAGGCGGGATTTATCCCCTATAGACAAACAGGGGATAATATCAGCCGCACCTTAAATTTAATTTCATGGGCCTCCCAACATCATACCCCAACATGCTTGGTGGCCTTAGACATAGAAAAGGCTTTTGATACTGTAAAATGGCCCTATCTCAAAGCGGTATTACACAAATTTGGCTTCGGTGGGAAATTTATGGACCTGATAGAGACATACTACAGATCTCCCAAGGCAAGACTGAAATTACCAGGGGACAACATGGCGCAAATCGAGGTACAACGGGGAACCAGACAGGGATGCCCTCTCTCACCCTTACTTTTTGCACTGGCAATAGAGCCACTAGCGCAATCTAGAAGGGCAAACGCAAAAATTAAAGGGATCCAGATAGGCCACCATCATTTTAAATGTAGTCTTTTTGCAGATGATTTTTTAGGCTCTTTCACAAGCCCATCCACCTCTATACCGGAGCTACTTCATACTCTCAACCACTTTGGAAGCCTCTCGGGACTTACAATTAATGTAACAAAATCGGAAGCACTAGGTATAGCTCTCTCGCAAGCAGAGACTCAATATCTTAAGCAAAACTTAGATTTTTCGTGGCCTAGTTCACATATCAAATATTTAGGAGTATCCATCACCAAAAGAATAGCTGACCTATATAAAACTAATTATATACCCTTATACAGAGAATTGATATTAGATCTCCAAAGATGGTCAAAAAGTAGAATCTCCTGGCTAGGCAGAATACACGCAGTCAAAATGAACATTCTTCCCCGTCTTCTATACTTATTCCGCACACTCCCGACCCCAATAATCTATAAAGATCTCGAGAGGTTTCAAAACCACATATTCAAATTCATATGGAACCACAAATCTGCAAGGATCTCTAAATCCACCATGTATATAAAAAAAAACTAAAGGAGGCCTTTCCTGCCCCAACTTTAAACAATACTATAAAGCAGCGCAGCTTTCATTCATTCCCCTGGCACACTCCTCTCAACATCAGCCATTGTGGGTCTTTATAGAAAACCTACAAATGCCCCCAAACACATGGGACACCATCATATGGCTTCCCAGGCAAATTAACGCACTGGGGAAAATAAGGAACCCAATAACTAAGCACTCACTGGGGATATGGATATGGGCGGTCCGACATCACAATATAGCACCTAAATTAGCTAGTATCTCTCCGGTCCTCCCTAACCCCCTTCTGACAATACAATTGTCCCCAACATCCAAATACTGGTGGAACTCCAAGGGTTTGTTGACTTTTGGGGCTTGGTACCAAGAAGGGGCAATAATCACATATGAATACCTTAAGAGAAAATATAACTTACCTTTAATAGAACATTATACTTATTGTAGAATTCGACAGTGTGTCAACTCCATAATAAGTTCTCTGGGAGTCCCTGAAACTAATTGGCTAGTTAGAATCTGTAGAGATATTCCACTGACGAGCAATATTATAAGTTTACTGTATAATACATTTAATGAATCACCAAGGTCACAGATAATTAAGTACAAACAAAACTGGGAAAAAGACCTAGGATACACTATGGACCAAACAGTCTGGGAACAAAGCTGGCGCAGCCTAACTAGAGGGTCATTAAACTATAGCGTGTTGGAAACTTCAATAAAGGTTCTACATAGAATATATCACACACCAGTTAAACTTTTTAAGTGGGGACTAATCCGGGATGCTAAATGCTTTAGAGGATGCAGAGACCCAGGTACATTCCTACATATATGGTGGGTATGCCCCAAGGTGAAAGGGCTCTGGTCAAAAATATTTGAGCTAGCCTTGAGAATTTTTAAAATTAAAATACAAGAATCTATTGAAGTCAACTTCCTAGGTCTTTCAAATACACTTTTAACATCAGACCAAAACAGGCTATTGCAATTCATGATGCTGGCAACAAAAAGCCATGTTGCTCGTCAGTGGAAATCCTCAGATCTGAGCCTTCGGGCAGTGAAAAATAAAATCTATTTTATTTTAATCAATGAACGAATAACCCATCTTTTGGAAGACTCAATTTCAAAATTTATGGATGTATGGGCTCCCTGGCTAATGGAACCCGATAGCATCTCATTAGAACCTCAACCAAACCGATAATCCATAGATAGGAAAAAGGGGAAGAAGGTGGCACTGGAGGAGGCGGATGATGGTAAGAACTGCTTTCAAGCTGGTTCAAATATAAAAGAACTGTTTATAATCTCAAGTTATATGTATTGTTGTTAAAAAAAAAAAAAAAAAAAATCAGACAATGGTAGATGGCTTTCCGGTGAAAGAACTAATAAAAATATAACTCCTGGAGACTTTTAAGTTGTAAAGCCAGATCAGCAGATTTATAATGCAAGAGGAAACTATGCCTATGTAATTTGTACTTACCGGATATGAATGTCTAAAATACTTAATGTGATGTACCACTGCCTAATAAAAACGGATTGTTATAAAAAAAAAAAAGAGAATAGATATTCAGTTAATGGTTGGCTCATAAGGCTTATATGAGAGGGATTTTGATAAAAGCAAAATCGTATTTGCTAAAAGATAGAGGGAGAACTTTGAGGGAGATGTATATAGATCTGGCTAAATTGGATAGAAAACATAACCAAACCTTGATAAAAATACTCTGGAGGAAATGAAGGCGCTACAGTGCTCAATTAAAAAAATTGAACAAAAAAAAGTGGATGACGCAAGATTTACATTTTTGCAGAGATTCTATTTTTGGGGGAACAGATCAGGCAAAGATTTAGCATTTAGGATTAAGCCAAGTGGTATAAATAAATGTCTGGATAAAATTAAACTTGGGGATAAAATAATTTCAAATCCAGAGAATATAGTACACATCTTTAAAGATTATTATTCCACATTATACAATTTGGAAGCGAATAATTAAAAAAGAGTAACTCAGGAGAAAAAACAATCAGAATTATTTTAGCAACAATTAATCTTCCTAAAGTATCAAGGGAAGATTTTGATTTGCTAAATAGGGAAATTACTGAAGAAGAAGTCGACAGGGTTATTGGCGATTTGAAGACTGACTCTTCACCTGGCCCGGATGGCTTTAATAATCACTACTATAAAATGTTTCATAGAGAAATAGTGAGGGAACTGGTGAATATGTTCAATGAGATAAAAAAGGAAGGTAGAGCTCCTAGTGAAATGTTAGAAACTGTTAAAATGAACATCCCAAAGATAGATTGTAAAAACTTTAGCCTATATCTTTAGACCTATATCTTTATTGAATAATGATATAAAAATATATTCAAAGATATTAGCTTTGAGGTTGAATAAAATAATGAACTCTCTAATTGAAACAGACCAAACGGGTTTTATAGTTGAGAGACAGGGAACCTCAAATATTAGAAGATTGTTGAATTTTATTGAATTCCTTAATAAAAAGGGCACTCCGGCAGTGTTTGTCTCATTGGATGCAGAAAAAGCTTTTGACAGGGTCGGGTGGAGATACATGGAATTAACGCTGGAAAAGTTCGGTCTGGCTGATTTTGGCCTTAAAGCCATTGGTGCATTGTATGGGTCTCCATCCGCCTCTGTCAGGGGCTTAGGTTTTCTTTCAGAGAGAGAAATTTGCCATTTCAAATGGAACTCGGCAAGGATGCCCGTTCTCCCCAGTTTTATTTGCTTTACTAATTGAACCATTGGTTCAATCGATTAGAAGCTCAGAAAATATCACAGGTATTAAGATAAGTTCAAGTATACATAAAACATCTCTCTTTGCAGACGATATGGTAATAGCAGTGGAGAATCCATCTAGTTCTTTGGATTTCCTTAACAAAATCATTGAAGAATTTAGAATTCTAAAATTAATATCATGAAATCCGAAGCACTGCCTATTAATCTATCCTTGGCTGAAATAGAGGATTTGAAGGTTAAATACCAATATAAATGGCAGAATAAGATTCAGCATTTGGGTATTGATCTTTATGTCAATTTAAAACAAGTTATCGTGCAAAACTTTAAACAACTTTATTCAAAGATAAAAAAAACTCTACAAGATTGGGGAAATAATATTAGGTCTTGGTATGGACGCTTAGAGGCGGTAAAAATGGGCATTCTCCCAAAAATTACTTATTTGTTACGAAGTTTTCCACTGTGGGTTCCAGCATACAATATCAATAAATTCAAAATCTTAAATTGATAAATACATACATAATTATAAAAGAATTAGGATAAAGAAAGTCTGAATGATATGCGATTTTGAAAAGGGAGGAGTCGGATACCCGTTGATTAAAAACTACCAACAAGCCATACAAATGTCCCAACTAGTACTATGAACTCGGGGGATCTAAACCTTTTACTGTTCTCCACAGAGGGGGAGTTTAAGGATAGTCAAGTACGAGGAAGTCTTACATTAAAAAATCATGGGTGGTGGTGTAAATTTAACGCTTGCTTCTCTCTAATGCCCCTACCCAGCCCGATTACGCCTTTGGCTGCATTGGCCAAATTATTTGATTCTAGCCTTCTTAGGATGTTAGTGAGAAATGGAGTCCTTTTCTGAAAGATATATATGGGGATAAAAAATTAATGGAGTTCCAAGAACTTTTTAATAGTTATTCAATCTCCTTAGATAATTGGCTAGAATATATTAAATTACAGAAACTATTGGTTTCACCCCCTTTCTATATGGAGGAGACTGACGGATTTTGAAATTTTAATCTCTTCTAAAGATAAAAAGCACCTTGTGTCTAAATGCTATAAAATCATTAAGAAACAATACCAACTTGAGAAACCCTTTAATTGGAGGTTATGGGAAAATGATATAGGTAATTCTTGGCCTATCGAAAAATGGCACTCATCCTTTTCTCTAATGGCTAGATTTATTAAAAAATGTAACATATAGGGAAATTCAGTTTAAAATTATCAACAGATGGTACATAACTCCAATTAAATTGGGACAGTTAAATAACTCAGAGGAACAAAGGAACTGTTGGACAGGTTGTGGGCAGAATGGTTTGCATTTTCATATGTGGTGGAGTTGTCCGCTAATACAGAATTTCTGGTCGGAGAATTTTAAACATTTATCAAAGATCTGCTAAAAGGTAATAACTTCGGCACCAGAATTGGCGATCTTACATTTTTTCCAAGATGATTTTTCAACATCAGTTAAAAGTATGGCTTTGCTCTTCCTTATGTAATCAAAAAGACTTGTAGTTTCTAGATGGAAAAATGAAGTATGCCCAACTTGGATGGAACTTCTAGAAAGATTGGAATATGTTCACCTTTTAGAATGCGGTTTAAGTAATATTAAGATAGGCCCTAAGTTAGGAGCTAAATGGGCGCTATGGGAAAAAAAAATCTCTTCACAAGCGAAGGTTTGAGCTCAGCAAGATGTCTCTCATCTCTTCTCACTCCGGAGTGCTTTCCTCATGCTGGAGGTATATGATTTGTTTATGTGATGTTTGTTTTGTATTGTTTTTCATGTTTTATAGACTTTTGCTGGCCTGTGTGTCAGAATTGGTATATTTGGAATATATGGGGGGGGGTTCTCTTTTTTGTGTAACGTAACAACATTTATAAATAAATATTTAAAAAAAAAAAAAAAAAATGTTGAAGGACGTGAAGAGGGATATTTCCCTCTGGGTGAGCCAGTTCCCAGGCCTTTTTATCATCTGGTCCGAGATGATAAAAAAAGGCGTTCATGGCGGGATGCTAAAGACCCAGTTTTAGTTGATAGGGCCCGCCAAAAAAATCCAATAAGCAAATGGCCAGTTTTGTGCAAAATTTGGGTTTCATTGACATCAGGTACCGGGAATTCGAAGGCATAGACGCCGATGAGTTCTTTCGTCCGGATAAGGTGCACTTAACCGAGATTGGGTTGGAACTGCTGACATTAGAATTCAAGGAAGGGGTAACTCGGGCACTAGCTTTATTGAGCGAAAGGGGGGGATCGCAGCCTCAGGAGGTGTCCCTCAGCCGCTCTGTGGCGGGAGGTGAGTTGCCCGGCCGACTGGCTTAAGTGGGCGTTGCCTTGCCTCATGGGCGTGCTTGGAAAAAGGTGGCCCTGGGCGCGGGCCCAGGGCATGAAGTTTCTGGCCTGGCCGGGCTCCTCCTCCATTATGTTAATTAAGGAATGTTTTGTTAATTACGGTAATTATGTTAAAGTTATGGATTATGTTAATCCATTGGTTAATAAAGCTGTGGCCCGTGTTACTCCCAAATTAGTGTCAGTCGTTATTTCACAAGCTAATGCTTCTTGCTGGAGTCATGCCTCTGAGGACTCTGCTAATAATGGACAATGCTCCGGCTCACCTTCCATGCTTGGAGGACAACTTGCTGGAGGACTTTAATTTTATAACTGTGAAGTTCTTGCCCCCTAACACAACTCCTCTCATCCAGCAGGTCATCTCAAACTTTAAGAAACTGTATGTCAAGGCCCTCTTCCAGAGGTGCTTTGAGGTGACCTTGCATACCAAGCTGACACGGAGAGATTTCTGGAAGGACCATTTTAATATCCTTCATGTGTCACTCTGATAGAGAAGGCCTGGCATGTACTTTCTTACAAGACCAGGAATTCTGCCTGCAGGAAGTTGTGGTCAGAAGCTGTAACTGCGAGGAACCTAGAGGCTGAACCTAGCCCAATAGTGAAGGACAATGTGTCTCTGTGCAAGTTCATGGGCCTGGAGGTCAGTATTGAAAACATCAGAGAGAGTTACAGGAGGAGCACAGACGAGGTCAGAACTGAGGAGCTGCAGGAACTTTAAAATGGAGCAGCAACAAATAGTGGCTGAGGATATTTCTTCAGGTTAAGAAGAGGACTAAGATATCTCTCTCATCTTCCTCCTCTACCTTGCCACCATCCCATTGGGCTCTCAAATACTCAGTACAGTGAAGTTTAATGTTATTTGATCTAATTATTGTTTTTTATGTATGCCTGTTTATTTGTAAGAGTTTGGGTTATTGACATGTATCAGGGATAAATATCCCTTTCTTGACCCTATTATAAACTAATAGCAATGAATCAAGAAGGTACAAATGATTTCAACCAATGGATAGCTGAAGCCGAAGAGGTGTTTCAGCTGAATTATATACCTCATTATCAAAGTATAGATCTCTCATTGAAAGAATTCAACAATTACAAAAAGAACAAAAATTACAACTAAGAAAATGGTGGGAAATAACCAGTCTAAGCAACTATTTAAAAAATGCTATAGTCCCAAGAGGATTGAGAATTAGACTAAGCCCCCCAGATTATCTAGAAGAAAATGATTTCATAAAAAAATGGGAGGAAATATTAACAACTTGTTCATTAGAACGTATGAGGTTGATAATAATGAAAGAACAAAAACTTCTTGAACATGTTAACATTAATATCAAACTATTACAAGATCAAACTAAAAAATATGAACCTCAGCCTGATTATAGGGAGCAACAAAGGAAACTAACAGAAGATATCCAAAAGTTCATAAATGAACTAAAAGATAAAAAACGTAAGAAATTTCAAAGAGATACTAAAGATTTTGAAAATGGCTCAGCATACCAATTTAATAAGAGAAAGACCTACCCCAGACCTAGGTATCCGAGAGAAAATAGTACTACTGACACAGAAATGTCAGGTAGTGATACAACTGAAACAGAAAGATCAAAAATTAGGACTGTACCATCAACTCAATAGAATGAGAAAAGTTTTTTTTATTTCAGGGTACCAAGAGAAAAACAAATCACAAGAGACCCCAGAGACAGAAGGGTAGGGGGATATCAACAACATCAACAATAACACAATTAAAAGAAAACAAATCACTAGCTAAGATACAAGACCAAGCTAGTCAAAAATTAGAAGTGATAAACCTCTCTGAATATCCATTCAGTACTGATCAATATAATGTTTTAAGTAATGGATTATCCTTCTCTCCAACAACAAGATTTGATCCATTTGATCAAATAAAGGATTTAAACCTTTTTGCAAGAAAATTGTCAATATTCAAGTATCAAAAGAAAGAACAAGAAAAAAGGTTGGAAATATCAGAATTACTGTAACTGAAGTAGAGAAGGCTAAATTAAAAAGTTACTTATTGGACACTAAGATAAATCAGAGAAGGATAAAAATACCTTCTAAAAATGTATCCCCCCCCCCCTTTTTCAGAATTTCCATCAATAGAAATATTCGTTGACCTCGTGACAAAAGAACTATTGGAGTTAGACCAGAAAACTAAAAATGGAACAGCAATTATTAATAATAACCTCAATTATCATGAACAAAAATTTTTGAAACTATTACAAAACAACCATGAAATAACTATAAAACCCTCAGATAAAGGAGGCAATGTGGTAGTATTAAATACAACAGACTACAAAAAAAAACATGCAAAAATTGTTGGACGATATTAGTTGTTATAAGAGATTAAAAACTGACCCTACAACTGATTGTAAAAAACAACTACAAAAACTAGTTGATGAAGCTGTAGTACGTGAGATTATTACAAACTCTGAAGCTAAATTTTTGGTGAACAAAAACCTACAATGTCCACGTTCTACACTATACCAAAAGTTCATAAAAATTCTGAGAGACAAGCCAATAGTGTCAGGAATAGATAGCATCACACAGAACCCCAGTATATTCATTGATGAAATCTTAAAGTCATTTGTAACTACTATGCCTTCTTACATACGTGATACAAAGGAAGCGTTAAGACATTTAGAAGGAATTAACATTCCCAAAAATTGTCTTTTAGTGAAAATGGACGTAAAATCATTATACACTAGCATAATTCATCAAGAAGGATTGAAAGCAGTAAAAATGTATCTAGATACAAAAAGTAGATTACACACTGAATTCAATGCATTTATAATTCAATTATTGTATTTTGTCCTAGAAAACAATTATTTTGTATTTAATGGACAAGTATAAAAGCAAGTTATGGGCACGGCAATGGGGATGCCGTGTGGCCCTAACTATGCCAACTTATATCTTGGGAACTGGAAGAAAGAAGTAGTCTTCTCAGAAAAAAAATATTTTTTTACTGCAAAGATAGATTTATATTTGCGCTATAAATCGACAATATTTTGCTGGTATGGTCAGGAACGGAGCAAGAGCTCCAACAATTAATTTCAAAGCTCAATATTAATGACAAAAATGTAAAACTTACAGTAGAATACAGTAAAACTTCAGTCAACTTTCTGGATCTAGAAATACATGTTGATGATAATGTGGAATTGAAAACGAAAACATACAGGAAAACAGCAACTAACTCTCTGCTTCATTGGAAGAGCCACCACCCCAACATGACAAAACAGGCAATTCCAGTAGGGCAATACCTTAGACTAAGGAGAAATTGCAGCGATACAAAAAACGTTATCACACAAGCTAAGGAGCTACAGGCGAGATTCTTACAAAGAGGTTACTCTAAAAAAGTCCTCAAAAAGGCATATCAGAAAGCTGTAAGAAAAGAAAGGTCTGAACTACTAAAAGAGAAGATCAAAGTAGAAAGTAAAAAACCAATACGCTATATTACAAATTTCTCTAATGAAGCTTCAAAAATATCCTCAATATTAGAAAAATACTGGCATATTTTACATACCAACAAGGACCTTGTTGAAGTCACTACTGCAAGAAGCAGTGTAACATACAGAAGAGCAAAAAATCTGAAAGACATGTTGGTCCATAGTCACTATGAAAAATCACGAGAGAAATTGGTTAGAAAAAACACAACAAGGCTGTATGCCTTGTGGCAAATGTAAAGCCTGTAACCAACTGCTGACGACAACAGTTTTTAAAGATACCTCTGAAACTTAAACGTATACAATACAACATGGGATAAAATGCCAAACTGAGGGAGTGATTTACCAAATTGTCTTGTAATAAAAAATAAATTGGAAAAGCTAGCAGATGGCTCAGACACTGAGTGTTAGAGCACATCAATAATGTATTAAATAAAGCTGACTCATCAGTAGCCAAACATGTTAGAAAAGAGCATAACAATAATCCAAAATGTTTAAGTTTTATTGGGATAGACCATTTCCCCCCGTCTATACGTGGAGGCGACATAGATCGCCAATTGTTATGCAAGCAAGCAAAATGGATCTTTTAGTTAGATACAAAAAGTCCAAATGGACTTAATGAAGAATTTACCTTAACGCCATTTATAAAAAAATTCATAAAACATATAAAGTACTAAATTACAAAAAATTATCAACAAAATCATAAAAGAATAATAGAATAATAAGACTAGCTTATCTACAATTAAGACCTATATAAATATAGGATTCACTCAAAACTTAAAAATTGTATTATTATGAGCATTCTAATATCTGCAAATGAAGAAGTAAAGAAAAACACTGAAATCTATATTTAGTAAAAAAAAATTGCATAAATTTAAAGAACTGATATCAAAAATAAAGGTATTGAATATTATAAGATTTATATACCAGCATCGACAGCATTCATTCCATATATCATCACAGTACGTAAGTTAAAACAATGACAAGTATTATTTAAAAATAAAAGACTTACTTATAAGTCCAGTAATCACATATATAGTTGTCCGCATACGGGTTGTTGCTAACGCCTGCAGGCTCGGAATAGTGAGCCCATCGTGAGGGTCGCAGTTGCTGGCAAGGAGCGCCAAATGTACCCCTAAGAAGGCAACTAAAAAACAAAAGAATTTACAACCTGTTACTGAACAATCAGATAAGATTTCTAATGATGATTTAGAGAGTCATATTGATATATCTTCTCACAATTGTCCTTTACTCAAGTCTTTAGCAGTAGAGGTTCATAATTGTGGTTATATGAATATTGTCTGTCAGTTTTGTGAGGCTTATCATTTCAAACAGGAAAGACCCAGAGAAAGACAACAATTGCCAACATATTTACAAAACATTATGACTGAGCCTGCTTTCCCCAACTACCTAAATTTCAAAACAAATATAAGATCCTACAATAGTGCCATATCCTTTGCATCTATGGGGGCAACATTAGCTGTTAATGTGCCAGGACATGGCCCTTACTGCTTTAAAGTACAAGGACAAATTTACCATTGTACTTCTCATTTACATCCAGCGCAAGGAGAGCAAAGAAAATTTGCTCAACTATATGTCCTAGATACAATGGAAGCAGTTAAACAATGTATGCAGCTTCAAGAAAATAAAAAATGCTTACCCATTGTTTTTCTAGAGCTTGATAAAATGATGGCCAATTACCTGTACACTCAAGCTTATAAAAAACGGCAGAAGTAGAAAAGGAACAACAACTTCATGCAGAAATACATCAATTGCCAATCCCAAAGGTGAATATGGTCCTTAAAAGAGATCGACAAACTGATAGGCACCGTTATAACTTGCCAACATCAAATGAGGTTGCAATGGTCTTTCAAAATGACGAAAGAGAACCACCATTTCAGAGAGACATTAGAATATATCCCAGCAATGAGGAGCAACCTTTCATTAATATAAGTAGCTTAAGTACCAATGTGGATCCAATGACATATCCAAACATTTTTCCACATGGGGAACCAGGTTGGCAACCCAAATTAACCCTTCAGAGTTACCCAAATTCAAAAGTACGTGTGCAAAATAATATTATAATGCTTGAATTTAAAGTGGCTCAAATTGCCATTCGACATGGATTCAATCCCATTTTATGTGGCGGAAAACTGACAACAATGGATTATTGATTCATATTTGCAAGTTGAGGCAAATAATTTAAACTTCATTAAATATCAACAAGATAAACTACGTGTAGAACAGTATTGTGGATTGATGGATTATGTCGCTGAGGATGCTACAACCAGAGAGCTGACAGCTGGCAAAGCCATCATTTTACCATCTTCTTTCCAGGGATCTCCTCGCAATATGCGAGTAAGATACAATGATGCCATGGCTATTGTAACGAAATTTGGCAAACCAGATTTATTTATTACATTTACATGTAATCCACAATGGCCAGAGATTACACACAATTGGCTAATTGGACAAACTGCTTCCGATAGACCAGATTTAGTGGCAAGAGTCTTTAAAATCAAATTAAATTAATTAATAAGTGACATAACCATAACTCAGTTATTTGGCAAACGTCTGGCTTATGTTTATACCATTGAATTTAAAAAAAAGAGGACTTCCACATGCACATATTCTTATAATCCTTTAAGAGAAAGATAAGTTAGATACTGGTGACAAAGTGGATTCAGTAATTATTGCTGAACTACCAGATCCAGAAATACATGGTAGACTATATGAGATTGTAACTCATCGTATGATTCATGGACCGTGTGGAGATCTTAATCCACAGTCACCATGTATGAAAAATAAGAAATGTACTAAAGAATTTCCAAAAGATTATAGAGACAAAACTTATGCCAATTGTGATGGGTATCCATTATATAGAAGAGAAGGACAAACTGCCATTATACCGGGCAAAAAGATAGACAACAGATATGTGGTACCATACAATCCACGTTAATTTATGAAGTATAATGCACACATTAATGTGGAAGCCTGCACTTCTATAAAATCCATTAAATAGGTCTACAAATATATTTATAAAGACTATGATGCAGCTACTGTAGTTGTCAAAAGTGCTGAAAATAACAAACCCAGTGAGTTAGTACATGATGAACTTGCATCTCATGTAGATGCTCACTATGTAAGTGCGCCAGAAGCAATGTGGCGTCTTCTAAAATTTGAAATGCACGATCACGATGAAATGCATGTGAGCATGCTGTATATCGATTAGCTGTACATTTGCCACAAAGACATTTAGTGTATTTCCATGCTGGAAATGAAACAAATGCTTTGGCACAAAGTGAGCACCGCCAAACTACACTAACTGAATGGTTTCAATTAAATCATATGATTTACAAACAGGATTTTATATCGGCTATATTCAAGAGTACAATAAATAATGAGGACTATGCAGAGCTTGCCAACAAAGTAATACGAACATGCAAAAATAAGGGATGCATTAATCCTCAATAATGAAATATAAAAAAAAAAAATGCACCACAAAAAAATTATCACAGTGCTGATTCTGTACTTGGTGATGACAAAGATAGTCAGGCAAACTTTTCCACTGAATTCATAAACTCATTAACTCCTTCTGGAATGCCACCACATATTTTGCAGCTAAAGAAAGGTGCAATTGTCATGTTACTGCGAAATATGAACCCAAAAAAAGGCCTATGCAATGGGACCAAATTAATTGTTCAAGAATTAAAGGACCATTTCATACATGCTGAAATTCTAACTGGTACCCATAAAGAAGAGAGAGTTTTCATACCAAGAATAGATTTGGCACCAAGTAAAAGTAGCCTCCCTTTTGTACTTCAAAGGAGACAATTTCCCATCATCATGGCATTTGCCATGACCATTAATAAATCACAAGGACAAACTTTCAAATCTGTGGGTATCTTTTTAGAAGAAGCATAGGCTATTAAAGTTTACATTGAAAACAATGAAAGTCAAGGTGATTTATTAGATGGACGCATTTTTACCAAAAACACTGTCTACTATTAAGTACTGTAACTTTTATTCCACCAAATACAAGACATGGCACAGAACCATCAACTAAAAAAAAAAAAAAAAAAATCACCTCAACGACAATTTAACAACAAAAAACAAAAAAAATATAGAGAACAGTGGTTTCATTTCAAGAATGAGATTTTATGTCACTCAGACTCTTTTTAGAGCACCACTATTTCCATAAGACACTCTATACAGTGGCAAAAAACAGAGAACAGTGGTTACACCCCGCGGACGAACTTTAATGTTTGGCATTCTCATTTTAGAGAAACACTATTTTACATAGGAAACTCTATGTGCCATTTTCACCAATTACAACAACGAAATGTCAACCATCAAAAATCAACAACGACAAAATAACAGATCACAATTTTATGGAAGTAGCCTTTTTGCATGATTAGCCCCACAAAACACTTTGCTTGCATTTTACAACAATTACATTTTAAATGTTACTTCATTATCTTACTGTTTATAATGTTACAAGTTTTTATCAAAAACGTGCAAAGTTGTTTAAATTGCATATATTTCAAAGTTTATGTTAAGAGGAGGAGGAGGAGCTTTTGTTATACAATGTAAATGTATCATTAAATGCAAAATATTAATCCAGGGAGTAATCCGATCACCAGTTAATGGGGTCAGGAAGGAATTCATTTTTTTACGCCTTTGATACAATTGGCTAAGTTTCAAGGAGGGTTTTTACTGTTTGCCCTCCTCTGGATTCAATACATATTTAGTTTAACAGTTGTTGACCTACAAGTTGCATGTCAAAAAAATAAACATGTTTTATATAATAATTGTACTTCTTTATAGATAACAAAAAGGTTACAACTATCAACTGCGCATATTGCATGCAAAACAAAATTCAAAACATACACATTTAATTGCTGTCATTTTTTGACGGGCAAGTCGCTAGTGATTATAATAAAACATGGCTGCCTGATGACTGCATTCCTCTGTTTCCTATAAAATTTGATCTGCTTCAAATGCACAATATGGCATTTTTATGGAAAGCATCGGATTAAGTGTGGCATCATGAGTTACACAAAATGTGGATTCAGATAAAACCTCTTTGCAGTTACCATTGTAATTGAGGTTAAGAATGAATGTTTAGTCCATTAAGTTCAACCTTTTTAGATCTCCTCTGATCTGTAATACATAATGTATAGGGACCTTTCCTGTTGGCTGACCCTTGTGCAGTGCCAACCATCGGCCACTAGGGCTGCCTACATTTCTTAAGCTTTAGTGTTAGGGTGAGGGGCGTCAGGGTTCAGATACTGGCACATTATACGCTTTACACTAGGAATAAACTCATGGACCCCTCGGCTGCACTACCTCGTGGCCGATGGCCGCCACTGCGCATGGCCAGCAAACAGCAAAGATCAATTTACAGTTCTCTATGCCAAGATGGAATCCCCCAGTAAACAAAGTAAATTCAAGATTTTCATCAAAAATAATTATAATGGCTTACATAGCTGTTAATATGGTTAGTTCAATGCTTCATAGGCAGGCAATGTTTTTTAAACTACAATAACAATTTAATGTAACCATAAGTCAGTGGTTTAACAGTGCAAAATAAATCTGTATTTATATAGGTAGAAAATATAACTTAATATTAAGAGTTTGTGCATGTCTGTTATAAGATATAGATATAAAACAAATTAAGTATGAATAAATAATGTTAGTAATACATTACAACAATGGCCTCTAACATTTTGAACCATAAATCCATTAAAATGATACATCCTTAAATAAATGTCCTGGCTATAGTCGCCTCCTATCTTTGTATTGGTTTCCTCCCTAGTCACTGCTCCTTTAACAATAACAAGCATGCGCGTTAGGACGGGGAGGCGAAAAGGCTTCAGCGTAAAGGACCAGTGGCAAAATCGAGCGCATGCGCAGTGTGTACGTGGATATTTTCCAGGGCATGTGTACTGCGCATGTGCCCTAGCAAAGATGCGGAAGCGGCAAAACCAAAACAAGAAAAAGCCGGGAATATTTGCTTCTCGAACAGTGCGTCAGTATTAGGGGCTCGGGCTCTTCACTTATTACGTATGGACTACATTTATTAAAGTAAAACCACGTCTGCTTTGTTTTATACACAATATATATATAAATATCTATGTGTTTTATAACATATTTATATTAATGCTAATGTATTGCTCTGTTTTGCAGCACAAGAAGATGCCAAAGATTAAAGTTACTAAGAGAACGGCTGGGGAGGACAAGAAACCTGCAGGAGGGAAGAAAAGGGTTAGATAATTACCATTACCTGTTGTACCTTGTTTATAATTGTGTTCCCATAGGAACAGGACACAGAAAAGGCCACCGTTACTGCAGAAGTGCACACATACTACTGACTGCAAGTGGCTGTGATCTGAAATGTGGAGTGTTAGATAATTGTACTGGAAAGTTAGGTATTTTAGGCAAAAATCTCCTTATTGATGGACATTAAAAATAAAATCTAATATTGAGGTTGAAGAAGATAAGCTTTAATAGTCCCATTATAATTTTTTATACCAACTAGGCATGCTTATCTTCTTTTTGTACCCCCATTGAGGGATCTAGTCTATTTCGACGCCGCATCCCGTCAGAACACTTGGGTGTGCAGATGCGCCACAGCACCACCTGGTGGTGCAAAAAAATGTACTGCAGGCAAAGAACTATTCCATCCTCCAACGTGGCGCAACTCGTACAGCGCTGAGTCGACAGCGAGGCCATCGCTATGTTCGGTGCGGGCACTAGGCCCCCCAGGGCCTTGAGCGTGCCTTTCTTAGCTCAAGGCCTCTTCTGTTGGCGAGCCTCTCCTAGCTCAAGGCCTCTTCTGTTGGCGAGCCTCTCATAGCTCAAGGCCTCTTCTGTCGGCGCACCTTATGAGCCAGATCGGAGAATGGAATAGCATTGCCTGCAGTTCTTTACACCACCAGGTGGTGCTGTGGCACAGCCGCACACCCCAGTGTTCTGACGGGATGCAGCGTTGAAATAAAAAAAGGGCCCCATTGAGTTATTTCTTGATGCCAGATAGGGAGATTTAGAGTGCTGCTTGTATTATATAGATCACTTTTGTTCAAGCTCATTTATTTAACCCTTTTACAACAGTTATTATATTTTATTTGTGTACATTTAATTTGTGGGGCTGTGCTATGTAACTTCAAGCTCTGATACAGTCTTATTTTCTTCAAGCTCTGATACAGTCTTATTTTCCCCAACTCCAGTACAATATGATTTATATATGACCTCACTGTTTAAAAAGTTGGGGATGCTTTTAGAGAGTATTAACATTTTGCTATTTATTATACTAATCTAAATGAGTGCAGTTGGTCCCTGGGTTACGGATTACCTGTACTTAAAGGTATATCTAAGTTTCCCTTTTTCTAATATAACACCTGCTGCTTATATCAGACACACACATTACATGGAGTCATTCTATACACATACAGGGTTATTTTATTTTTAAAAAAAATTCCACACCCCCTGAGCTGCTTGCATAGGCACAGTGTACCTACCAATAGAAACACTGCATTTGGATTTTAACCCTTTACTAACCTTCAATCCAGCAGCACAATGCAGAGATCTACAGATCAGTGTCTGGCTCCTCCAGCTTCCTTTTACATGGGGACTACACATCCCATGATTCCTTCCTGCATAAACTGCCATCACGGATTGTTACGTTGTATTAGCTGGCTTTGATTGGCCAAAATAAATGAAAAATGTTATGCTAATTTTAGCAGAAATATTCCGGGGCCGTTAACTCTGCCTGCAAACTCAAGATATTTAGCAATCATCAGGAAGAGTTTAATGTTTATTTTGGGGGGGGGGGGGGGGTTCATGCAAAAAATGTTTGCATACACTACTGTTCAGATACATTCATAATCCAGGAAACTTAGATATGCCTCTTAAGAACAGGCTCCCAAGGCTTTTTGTAGGAGCTTGTTTTTATGTTCTGTGTCTTTGAATTGAGAGAGCACAATAGTTTCTGTAACTTATTACAGTACAGAGGGATTATTTGTACAGTATTATTACTACATACAAGCATTATAGTATTATTATTCATCAGGGATCTGAGTTAAATACAAATATGGTTTAAAGACGTTCTCCGGAATGTATCCCGCAGACCGCCTGTATTATCTAACAAGAATAATTGTAATAAATTATAGAGATTCACACTTACATCTTTGTGGTATAGCGTCCCCTGGTGGACCAGACAGCATGGGTTACATGCAAGCCTATGGGGTCATTGCTATAGAAGAAGGTTGCTCTGATGACATTATGTAGATAGCAATTAAAAGGAAAAAACAGCTCAAATGATTGGAATAAGACCCTCTGTGGTCCAGTGGTTAGGATGCAGTTCTTTTAACACTGCATTTTTAGTTCGATTCCAGTCAGGGAACCAAGAGGTCACACCAGCATGAAGCCATGCAGGGTTGGGCCTGATCAGTACTTGGATGGGAGCCACCTAGGAATAGCAGGCGCTGTATTTTGGGGCCTACTGGAGAAGGAACTGGCAACCCACTCCAGTATCTCTGCCATGAACACCAAGTGGATCAGCATGCACACAAAGATGTGCACGGTCCTCAGGGACCACCAACTGGTCACATTCTAGGTATATCTGCTTGCACACAGCTCAGTGATTCTGATTAATCACCTGGACTTACAGAGTCAGCTCACCTGTCCAAGCCGGTTATCCCTAAAATGTGGGTGGTCCCTGAGGACTGGAGTTGGGAATCGCTATAGTATCCACTTTACTTTCCTCAATGATGTTTTCAAGCAGGATTTACTTACATTTTTCATGCAAAAACTACTTTTGTAAAATGTTATTTCTTTTTTGTACATTATAAACCTTTGATTTTTAAATACAAGGAAAAACAATTGTGTCCTTTGCTTCTTTAATATACAATCCACATAGTCCTACTAGGAATGTCCATAAGATTTAAAGTTGTTTTTGTAACTTTTAAAAGTCTTCTTTGAACTCACTAAAAATAATATTGGTGATTCTAGAAAGTAAATTTGAAAAATGTGTGCATCTATGTCTCTTCTTAGGCCACAAAGCGCAAGCAACAAAGCTCAGGTGACGAGGAGCAGAGGTCCTCTAAAAAGCAAGGTATGGAATGTGTACAATAATGGAACATGTCACTGTTACTTACTACAGTTAAAGGCATGTTTCAGTTTCCCTGTTTTTACATTTTTTTTTTTAATCTAACACCTGCTGCTTATATCAGACACACACATTACATGAAGTCATTCTATACACACACATATTTATTTTATTTAAAAATAAAATCTGTACTCCGCACCCCCAGAGCTGCTTATATAGGCACAGTGTACCTACCAAAAGAAACGCTGCATTTGGGTATGGAATTTAGCCCTCTACTAACCTTCAAGCCAGCAGCAGCACAATTCAGAGATCTAACTGATTAGTGTCTGGCTCCTCCTGCTTCTTTTTGCAGGGGGACTACACATCACATGATTCCTTCCTGCCCAAACTGCTATCACAGATGGGTACAATGTATTAGTTGCCTGTGATTGGCCAAAACAAATTATTCATTTTATGCTTGTTTTAGCAGGGATTTTCAGGGGTGTCAACTCACAAAAGCTGTTGCTTGCAAACTCAAGAGATTTAGCAGACATAAGTGGGAGTTTGTTAATGTTTTTTTTTTTGTAATTATTCAGACAAAAACATGTTTTCACAAACACAACTGGTTCTCCTCTGAGATGCATTCAGAATCCAAGAAACTTAAATATGCCTTTAATGATAACTTATTAAATGCAGACTAGCATGTGTAAGTAATGTGTTGGCCAATATGGCTATTGCTAAAATCTAATATGTTGGTTTAAGTTAACATAAAGACTGTAGTCGCCAGCGTTGTGGTATACATGTAAAAAGCATATTTTATACTTACTTTTTTTTTTGTTTTGTTTAATTTTCTTAATTTAAAAATATTTTTTTTTAAGTAAAAAAAACAAAAGAACCACTGGTCAGTTTCCTATATGGTCTTTAATAGCTAAGCTTGATAATGTCCAAATTGTTGTTACAAGTTGGGAAAAACACAGCCTTTACAATTTCACATTCATATACAATTATGTTTACTCCAGTCTTGCATTTTCTTTACTAAGCCTGCTTCTTACAGCTTCTGTCTCAGCAGGACGATTCCTTGTAATCTACTAAGCTTTCCATTAATGAGAGCACTGGCATTTGTATATTCTCATTGTGCAGATATCAATTTCCTGTATATTCAAAGTCTTCACTCACCTCAGGAAGTAAATCATTTGAAACTTTTCTATGTTCTAAACCACTGATCCCCCTCCCCCAAAACATATATATATATTTAAAACATGTTTGTTTCAGTACTGCTCTACACCACCAAACTGCACTGAAAACGAGTGAAATATATAATGATTTGAAAAAAAATCAGAACATCTACTTTTAACCGTCCCCTTCTGGATTGCTACCTTGTCGTGGTAAATGGGCTTGTGTACCTCAATGAAGCTGTGAGCTATGTCATGTAGGGGAGGTCAGAAAAAATGTGATCCACTGGAGAAGGAACTTGCAACCTACTCCAATATCTTTGCCATGAAAACCAGATAGATGTACCTGGCATGCTGTGTCCATATGGTCACAGAGAGTTGGGCACAACTAAAGGACAGAACAACGACAAATGTTGAATTATATATTTTGCACATAAAACCTCTAATAAATCTTGAAGCATTTCTATCTAATGACTGTGTAGAGCTTCATACACTTGGAAGGTCCTGCAAGGACCAGATGTTACAACGACACTCATGGCAATACACTTGCAATAAAAAAAAACTGCGCTTATCTATTTAGATTCATTAGACCTATCACAAACCAAAATATGTTATTTAAACATGTTTGTATGTATTGTTTTATAAATACTTTGTGGTAGTATTATTTTTTAAGTAAAAAAATAAACTATAGGTTTAAACTATACTGTGTGGTCTGGTCTAATCAAACTATTGTTTGTAAAGGCAAACCTAAGAGGTCCTTTGTGGTGCTGAACACAATGCTTTATCATTGAAGGCTTCTTCTGGAGAGATACAAACAACTAGATACTAAAACCAGTCACATATTTTGCAAACTCGTTCAGTAGTTAGGTTAATTTGGCCTCCAGATCTCGTGCTCTTACTTATGTTATCAAGTGGTATTGTTTAGTGTCACCATTGTTTAATTCATTTTTTTTTATGTGTTTTGTTACCATTGTATTTTTACTATAAATATGCTGTACCCTCTTGTAATAAAGAGATCTTCCTCTTCATAAAAATATGATCTTTAAGAGGTACTGGGTGGAATATTAACATAATTTCTTAAACTGCGGATGGAGCTTCAAACTAAAAAAAATAGAAGTGTTTGCAAATGTTTTACTTGATTTTGAACTACATGATTTGGAGAACCATTTTAATGACTTAAGTGGCCCTTTAAGCTAATGTTGGTTATACTGTATTATGCGCGTGTACCGATCCCCTTCTGTATCGCTACTTTGTTGTGGTGAAGAGATTGTGTACCTCAAAGAAGCTGTGAGCTATACCATGTAGGGTACCCAAGATGGGCAGGTCATAGCAGAGAGGTCAGACAAATTGTGATCCACTGGAGAAGGAACTGGCAACACACTCCAGTATCTTTGCCTAGAAAAAAACATATGGATAAGCACAGCCAAAAACACAGGGGGATGGTTACCGAGAGTCAGACACGACTGAAGGACACAACAACCGATCAAGACTTGCGAGTGCATGAAACTGTACAATATAATTTTAAAGTTTCTTTGTCTATGAACAAACATTTTCTAAACCGTTATTAAAACATTATTTGTGTGGTAATACAATGCTCTCTCTTGCAGCACAAGAAGATGAGATGCCAAAGAATGCAGATATTCAAGTGAACATGAAAACTACAGGAGTGAAGAAAAAAGTATTTCATTTCCTAATGTTTAACTGTATCCTAAGTATTGTAGAGAATTAAATGCGGTGCTGTCATTTCCCCCAAGTCCTGACAACTATATGGGATCCTCCCTGTCACTGCTTCTGTTGACGGTGTTAGGGTTAAAGCATCATATATAGAAAATATGCAAAATATTGGAAAATATTTAGGAGCTAGCAGTATAAATTTTAGGAGTCTTGGCTCCCCTGCCTTCATGCATGTTGATCAAAATATAATTATGGATTTAAATAATTTGGACATGTTTGTAACTAAAGGGAAACTGGAAATGACTTTTTTGATTTACTGTGTATATATATATATATTTATTTTTTTATTAAGGTTTATTGCATATACAGATATAAAATGCTTGCAGAAGTGTACTAACTTGGAGCCCGATGTAAATCAGGTGCTCTAAGTTCGGGCTCTGCTATAAATCGGCCGCGGGAGCTTTTTCTCCCTAGGTTCTGCACTAATGTAAATCTTTCACTCCCCCACATTAAAGCACTCAGTACACAGCCGTAAATCCTGCAACAGGTTTCTGTGTAGGGAGCAGCCAAGACAAGCCTAACAGATGAGACGGCCCTAGGAGCCATTAGGAAATGCAAGCGTCCTGAATATTATAATATGTTGATATAGGATTATTAAGTGTCAAATAATGTTGTCATTTCATCATTTTGTAGTGCTTGTTGTGCTATACTGTCTCTTTTTATATGCTTCTGGGAGACTCCGCAAAGGTTTAAAAACTACTTATGAGTGGTGTTTGGTACACTTAAATCTTTCTTCTGCTTTTTGCAGTTACAGCAGTGTCCTGATTTGCAAAGGGTCAGAGAGTAATTAGTCAGTGTAAAACTCAATGTTGATTTATGCCTTGCTTCTCAGCTTTCAGTTTTTCTCTACAGTAAAACTTTTCTGAAATATTTAGGATTGGTTTTGTAGTTCCTGTATGCTAGTGTACAGCTCGGAGTGCTTGATACGGGCGGGAGAGGGGTCCAACTGCCAGGACGGGAGAGGGGTCCAACTGCCAGGTGACATTGCAGCTCTTTATTTTGTTGTGTGTTCGCATTACTCCGTCGTTTATGACACTCTGTGACATCATGGACTGTAACACACCATGTCGATCCACTTGATTTTCATGGCAGAGATACTGCAGGGGGTTGCCAGTTCTTTCTCCAGGGGGGCACAGGATGCAGTATTAGTAGATGGTCTCCCATCCAAGTACTGACCAGGCCTAATCCTACTTGGCTTTGGGCTGTTGTGACCTTTTGGTTCCCTGACTGGAATCAAACCCAGGAAGAAGCGGTGAAAGCACTGAAGCTTTTTATTTTACAAACAAGCAAACTGTAATCCTAATCAGCACATCAAAGTAGCTAATTAATATGCGCAAGCTACTCTCTTCTATATATATATATAAATACAGCAACAATAGCACTGAATGTCCATGGATTGATTCAGTTTAGAAATAAATGAATACAATAACATCAAGACAGTTTTGTATACTCTTTAAGAATAACCCAAAAACATGATTTTGGAGTGATAGTGCCTTTAGATGAATATAAAGAAAAAAATCCTTTACTGTGTCCCTTTCTTTAATAACTGTTTGATATTGCTGTTAGGAAGACGCTGTGCATTTTGCTGTTTTTTTTTTGTTGTCGTTTGTTTTGAGCAAGTGGGATCTTACTTTTGGTTTGAAGGCCGCACCATGTATTATTTTCATTCTTCTACCAAAGTCTGCCACTGTTTATTAACATTACATCCTGTAGGCAGTACATTCCACCAAAACACCAATAATTTCCATAAGATTTAATGGCTTTGTTGCTGTTGGAAGCCTGATTGTTAATTCACAGAAACACATAAAATGGCTACATGGATTCCAATAAAGAAAACAAACATTTTTAAACAATTTGTCCAACTCTCTCGTCTCAGGCCAAAAAGCACAAGCAACGAAGCTCAGGTGAGGAGGAACCAGGACCATCTCAAAAACAAGGTATAGAACATATAGCATCTATTGTTTGTCTTTCAATTGTTACATATTATGACATTATAAATGGCCATAGCTTGTTCTATATATTTTTTTCTTTTGCTACTGACAAGCACCTCTGTTACCCACATTTTGAGTACCAGAGTAATCACCCAAGCTAAGAACACTCACAGATCACTTTAGTTGTGTTTGTGATGGGTGCTACTTTGTTAAATTAAGCAAATGTTTTTAATTTATGTATTTATTTGTTTTTGTTGATAAAATTTAGCAAGGCCAATATGAATCTGATCCTCACTAGCTTCTATAACTTCCTATAAGGGTTTTGGCTGGGCTTGAGGGTGGCTGAGTCACTCACGGGCGTGTATCTACTGCAGTGAGAAGCAAGGCGCCAAGGGAAAGGCCTTTAATCTGTGTTATTAGCGTGCTTTCCCTAGAAGATAATATGATTTAAAGAGATCATTATTTCTGCCTGTTCATTGATATGGTATACTATGCCCCTTTTAAAATGGCAAGACCCAGTTTATTGCAGAAATGAATAGTGTACATAGAAAAATATATAATAATTATTATTATTATCTACTTTGATTGAAAGTGTTTGATAATTGAGTTTAAAATTTGGGTATTTTAAGCATAAATTATCTTTAATAGATCTGTATCGTAGTTTATGGGTCTGCTCTAGGATATTAAATTTCTTGATTTTTTACCTATTTTGTTACATTGCAGGCTTAAATTCAATGTTTTGTTAATCTGAATCTTATATGATGGATCAGAATACAATAGTCTAAGTTGGTGAAGTGAAATGAGAAAAATATATACATAAAACTATTTTTTAGAAATAGAAAATTGGCATGTGCGTATGTATTCACCCCCTTTGTTATGAAGCCCATAAAAAGCTCTGGTGCAACCAATTACCTTCAGAAGTCACATAATTAGTGAAATGATGTCCGCCTGTATGAAATCTAAGTGTCACATGATCTGTCATTACATATACACACCTTTTTTGAAAAGGCCCCAGAGGCTGCAACACCTAAGCAAGAGGCACCACTAACCAAACACTGCCATGAAGGCCAAGGAACTCTCCAAACAAGTAAGGGACAATGTTGTTGAGAAGTACAAGTCAATGTTAGGTTATAAAAAATATCCAAATCTTTGATGATCCCCAGGAGCACCATCAAATCTATCAAACAAATGGAAAGAACATGGCACAACAGCAAACCTGCCGAGAGACGGCCGCCCACCAAAACAAATGGACTGGACAAGGAGGGCATTAATCAGAGAGGCAGCACAGAGACCTAAGATAACCCTGGAGGAGCTGCATTATTCCACAGCAGAGACTGGAGTATCTGTACATAGGGTGACAATAAGCCGTACGCTCCATAGAATTGGGCTTTATGGCAGAGTGGCCAGAAGAAAGCCATTACTTTCAGCAAAAAAACAATATGGCACGTTTTGAGTTTGCGAAAAGGCATGTGGGAGACTCCCAAAATGTATGGAGGAAGGTGCTCTGGTCTAATGAGACTAAAATTGAACTTTTCGGCCATCAAAGAAAACGCTATGTCTGGTGCAAACCCAACACATCACATCACCCAAAGAACACCATCCCCACAGTGAAACATGGTGGTGGCAGCATCATGCTGTGGGGATGTTTTTCAGCAGCCGGGACTGGGAAACTGGTCAGAGTTGAGGGAAAGATGGATGGTGCTAAATAAAGGGATATTCTTGAGTAAAACCTGTACCACTCTGTGCGTGGTTTGAAGCTAGGACGGAGGTTCACCTTCCAGCAGGACAATGACCCCAAACACACTGCTAAAGCAACACTTGAGGGGTTTAAGGGGAAACATGTAAATGTGTTGGAAGGGCCTAGTCAAAGCCCAGACCTCAATCCATTAGAAAATCTGTGGTCAGACTTAAAGATTTCTGTTCACAAGCACAAACCATCCAACTTGAAGGAGCTGGAGCAGTTTTGTAAGGAGGAATGGGCAAAAATCCCAGTGATAAGATGTGGCAAGCTCATAGAGACTTATCCAAGGCGACTTGGAGCTGTGATTGCCGCAAAAGGTGGCTCTACAAAGTATTGACTTTAGGGGGTGAATAGTTATGCACACTGACTTTTTCTGTTTTGTCCTATTTGATGTTTGATTCACAATAAAATAATAGCATCAATGATGCAAATCCTCCCACAATCCATGTTAATGCCAGGTTGTGAGGCAACAAAACACGAAAAATGTCAAGGGGGAGTGAATACTTTTGCAAGGCACTGTATGGTACGAGACCCCTACAACTTGATGAATATACGGTTCGATTATTTTCCATTTTTTCATTTCACTTCTAATTTTGCCCAAGCAGAGGGAAGTAAAGTTGTTCGGGTGTCGAAGACTGAAAATTACAAGCCTTTAACAGCCAGTGTTACAGAGCACATACAGGGCTGCATAGAGACCGCCATGTTGTGAGTATTGCTCCTTGTGACAAAGCAATCTGATACCAGTGATTCTTAATTTCTATGAAACTATCAACTATTATGGCCATAGTCTAAAGTGATTGTGGGCAAGTTCGGTCCTGGAGGGCCACACAGACGCCTGGATTTGAAGATATCCTTTCTGTGCACAGGTGAGTCAAGCAGAATGACTGAAGAAGTGATTGACTCACCTGTGTGCAGCAGAGAAAGCGTCAAATCCAGGCATGTGTGTGGCCCTCCAGGACCGAACTTGCCCACCCCTGGTCTAGACTAGTGATGGGAAACACGCATCCCATAAGCATCATCTGGCCTTGGGCACCCCATGTGTCCCAAAGCCTGTTCTCTAGTGTGGGAGACCATTTGCCTTTCCAGCAAAGTAGAGTATATTTTATTTCTCCACAACTTGCAAATTACTCTCTTGCTGAAGGACCATTCGTTGCTGGTGACATTTTTTTTTTTTTTTTCCCTACTCTTCCTTGTGAGGAATTAATCTTTGAGATTACAACATCAGTAAACCATGCCTGTCTTGGTTCTGGTAAGAGGTATGAGTGCAAATTAAACCATGAGCCATAATATCTGAAAATCCAAGTAGTAGAATTAGGAGTATAGAGGGAGGGCATGGACAATATTGTGGGGGCTGAGAAAAGAGTAGAAATAAGAATAGTCTTATTACCCTTGTGATACATTTTTTTTCTGTGTGTTCTTTTGAATAAAGGAAAAAGCAACCTTTACATTTTTGATGTGTATAGCAAATTATTCTTTACTGCAGGCATCCTTTTTCATTTGTCAGCTGATCAGCAGAGACCTGAAATGATAGATCCCACATAGCATAAAATACACCTTTGTAGTGAAGCTTTATTGGAATTTTAGTGAAAAACATTTCTGATTTGTACATGTTTAAAAAGAGCCTTGAAATGTAGGCTAAATTATTTATTGTGTTTCTCTCTCTCTCACACACACGATTGCTAACTGTCCATGATATAGCAATTGTAAATAAAGTGCATAATTTTATAACTTTCCACATAAATGTGCATAAAACCCATATCCACCAATGCCCTCCCCTTCCTTCATACATGCCTATAATGTTACTTTAATTCTTGTAGGTCAGTGTTGAGCAGAAAACTTTCTGGCTGGCAATCTGTACAAGAACATCTAACACCTCTCAAACAGAGGTAAGTTGCATTTTTGCCATGAACATATTTATTCTATTTGGTAAATGTAAAATATTTGATTCATCCATGTCCGACACCAGCAAATAAGAAACAATTTAGCAACATGTGCGTTTTTGAGGACGAAGCCATTTGATATAAAAATCGAGGAGGCACCCAATATTGGCTAGGCTCCATAACTGCCTAGCACTTAGGATTTGTTAAATCCTTGGCTAAAACCGTGTGAAATGACATAAAGCATGCCAGCCATTCCACACTGGGGTGTAGATATCTTACTAGGACTGAAAACAATACATCCAGATTTAGAGGGAACTTGACAATAATCACCCACAAGAAGGAGATACATTTATGCTTGGTGAATCAGACTGATTGACAGGTACATATGCAATGTACCCTTGATACTTGAATATAGCACCACCCCGAAAATACAGCAAGGGTTACAAATTTGGTAGGTGAATAGGTAAAATGTGCAAGACGCGAATATAACACCAGAGTTAAAATTTACGTAATTGTAGAAAAAATATGTGCTGAATTATTTTTCCCAAAAGCACCCCAAATGGTGCATAAATGCTTTAATATTCAATATAACAAGTAAATACAACAGAATATTATGGTTAATGTCACGTTCATAAACATATATAATATGTACTGTCTGCTTGAGACCTCCACTCCCATTCCCACCCATCCCCGCAGGACTCCCAACACAATGGCCGCAGCCTGTGGTAAATGCAGCACTCAGTGCACTGGCTGCAGCAGCAGGATGCACTCTAATAAAGACAGCGAGGAGCCGTTTGTTCCTGTATCGGTGGGAAGACTATAAACGTCATAAAACAATAAGTACTGCAGGGAACCAGTTTACAAGAATTTAGAACAGCTATATCTCAAATATATTGCAATCCTACAACTATTGGTTAAAATGGGAACATAAAAAACTAGTGGTATACTTGAGTATCTACAGTGTGTGCGTATATATAGGCTTAAGCTTATAGGAAGCCATGTCTAAAATGTTTATGGATTCGAGAGCGGGGCATTTGTAGGCACATTTGCATGTCCCAGAATGCAATGTAATAACAGTATTTCTCAGAATTCTGAGCAGGAAACAGGTTTTTCCTTTTGTTTTAGACATTCATATTTGAACACAAATCTACTATATATATATATATATATATATATATATATATATATATATATATACACACACAGACACACAAGTATCTACAGCACTTCTACTGTAAATTAATGGAATATTTAAATAATGTTCTACTGTTACTACCTATAGTTTTTAAACTATACTATATTTGAAAATCCTAGAATAGTTAACTATTCATGTTTTCATTGTATAGGGTCTTACAGTGTTTTCTGTCAGAGCTACTTAAAGTTATGCACTGAACTAGTGTTAACTTTAATTTGTCTACACCTCTTCTAACGTGTTAAACTGTAAACATCTTAAATTCCTTACAACAGACTTCTTCAGCATTGTAAGACAATAAAGGCTCCATCAACAAAACTTGGGAATTTGAAGTGCTTGCTGAAAGAGATAGCGGAGGAGCAGTGCAGAATTAAAGCCAATGAAGCAGCCCTGACGTCTTTAGTGGTAAGTGAAAAAGGCTCGGGGGAATCAGTATTTTTTGTGATATGATATAAAATATCAGGTTTTCTATTGTAAATTTTAACTGACGTGCTTTAAATATTACAGAGGGTTGTGAAGTATGTAAGAGATGAGTATAACTGCATGTTTAAAGAAAATCTGAAACATTTGTAGACTATCATGGGTTCTTCCGTCTTGTACGGCTGGTTGGTCTGGAGCTGGAGGTGGGGTATCCTGCCTGGGCTCACTTTTAAGTTTACTCAAATTGTCAAGTAACCTTTCATAACTTAATAGAGATGGTATCTGAATCCAAGGTACTTCCCTTGTGTCAAATCTCTTTAGGAGCAACATTGAATACATTTGTTTGTTTAAAGCTCTTTAAAAATCACTTTGGCCCTTATGTGAATAGAGCAGAATGAAAATGACACTTCAATGGTTCTTTAATGTAGAATAAACTCTGCATGCTTATCTTTAGCACAGGGATCTCACCACCCTTCAATTTTCTATTTGATGGAATCAATCAATTTTGGTTAAAATGAAAATTACACATGAACATAACTGTAATTGCAATTGGTTGCAATTAAAATTGTGTCTTAAATATGATATAGAAGGCACACTTAGGCACTTTGGCCGTGCACTTTAGGTTATTATCATGTTGAAATGTGAACCGTCTCCCATCTATAACTTCTTGTTGAGGGCTGCAGGGTTTTTTACTTTAAGAATTTGCCTGTTCCTTTTTTTTTTCGTTCTTACCTTATCCATCTTCACTTCTGTTCTGAGCCCCAGGTGAAGAAACGTCGCCACAACAGTATACTGCCACCGCCATGCTTTAGATGTTTTTGGATATTTAAAAATACTGGATTTTTTACATTCTGGCCAAAACAAAATTTGATTATGGTCTCCTCCACAAGCAGAGAAAACGGCAGTCCAGTCATCTGTAATGAGTAATATAACACAGAGGTCCCAGTTATGGTAGCATAGTAAAATTCCAATACAAATATGAGCATTTAATTTTGTAAAAATGTTTAGTATTTAAAAAGTGGCTTTTAATTTTACTACAGTTTGGCTCTGACATGGTCTTGTTTTCAGCACCTAATAACCTCATTGCTGGATTAGGCTATTTTGTGAATATGGCCCCCTGTCCCATCCCTCCAATTCTCATCCTTTGAAGTTCATACAATCTGCCTCTTCTCACCTATCTCTGTACGTGTGGCTGTGATCTGTCGCTCCCCAGGCACTCCCTCAATTTCTTGACCACTTTTCTGCTTGGTTCTCTCCTACAATGTTCCTTCACTGGTACTTGGAGATTTTAACATTGCTGTTGACACTCCCACCTCCCCAGCAGCAGCCACATTGCTTGCACTCCCCTCTTCCCTTGCCCTCTCGCACCTAACAGATTCTTCAACTCATCATGCTGGACAATCTCTTGACCTTATCTTCACCAATCTAAGCACAACCTCCTACCCAGTCATACGTCCACTCCTTCTGTCTGACCATCCCTTCCTAACCTTCAACCTCATCATATCTTCCTCTCACCACCTCTCTTCAACCCCTGCCACCATCACGAACAGAAACCTGCAAGCACTTGACCCTACTCAGCTCTCCACTATTATCCAACCCCTTCTCAGTCCCATCACCAACCTCAACTGCCCTGACACTGCCACCTCTCTCTACAACTCTACTCTCTCTTCCACCCTTGACACTCTGGCCCCATATCCACACGCAGATGCCCTCTCTCTCATCCACAACCATGGCACACTACACAAACACAATACATCCAGGGGTGCTCCCGCACTGCTGAAAGACTATGGAGGAAGTCACGCACTTTAGCAGATTTCCTTCTCTACTAATTTATGTTACGCTCCTATTTCTCCGCCCTCAACCTTGCCAAACAACACTACTTCAGATCACTAATATCAACTCTGTCCTCTAACCCCAAGTGTCTGTTTGCCACTTTCAATACTATCCTCCGCCCACCACCTCCTCCCATCCCTTCCTTTCTCACAGCTGAAGACTTCGCCAACTATTTTATGCATAAAATTCAAAAGATTTGCAATGAACACTCTGCCCTTTCAACTAACCAACAACACCCATTCTTCTCCCTTCCCCAATCCCACAGCCACCATGAACTGCTTTGATCCGGCTACAGAGTACAAAGTCTCCAGCCTATCATCCACTTGCCTCACTACCTGTCCTCTAGATCCAATTGCATCTCAGCTCATCTCTCCCCTCTCAGCCACACTAATCCCAGTTCTCACACACCTCTTCAAACTTTCCCTAAATACTGGCATGTTTCCATCTTCTCTAAAACATGCCAAAATTACACCCATCCTCAAAAAACCCTCATCTGACTCTGACGTTGCATCTAACTACAGCCCTATCTCTCTACTTCCTCTGGCTTCCAAACTGCTGGAGCAGCTCGTCTATAACCACCTTACCAGCTTTATTTCCTTTAACTCCCTTCTTGACACCTTCCAATCAGATTTCCGGCCCAACACTCCACTGAGACAGCTCTCACAACAGTCACCAATTATTTGCTCTCCGCCAAGTCAAAAGGTCACTTTTCCATTCTACTTCTTCTAGATCTCTCTGCTGCCTTTGACACAGTCTACCATCCACTAACCATCCACTTCTACTCCATATCCTCTCCTCCCTCTGTATTCAAGACTCTGAATGATCAATTTTGTAGGTATGATGAGAACCACGAGAGAGCAGTGTCTCCTTCTCCGAACCTCTTCTTCTACCTACCCCCTGTCTGTTGGCGTAGCCCAAGGTTCAGTCCTAGGCCCGCTCCTCTTCTTCATCTACACATCCACACTTGGTACCCTCATAAACTCTTTTGGGCTTCATTATCATCTCTATGCAGATGACACCAAAATCAACCTCTCAGCACCAGATCTATCCCCCCTCTTCTAACACACATCTCCAACTGCCTCTCTAGTATATCCTCTTGGATGTCCACCCACCATCTCAAACTCAACATGTCTAAGACTGAACTCCTAATCTTCCCTCCCTCTCCCACATCATCAATTCCTCACATCTCTCACTGTCAACAACAACCTCATCACTCCCACCTCCCAAGCCCATTGCCTTAAGGTTCTACTGGACCCCGCCCTGTCTTTCATCCCTCACATACAGTCACTAACAAAATCTTGCCTGATCCATCTAAAAAACATCTTCAGAATTCACCACTATCTTACACAAGACAACTAAAATCCTTATACACTCTTTCATTATCACTCGAGTTGACTACTGTAACTCGCTTCATGCTGGCCTACCCCCCCCCCCCCCCCCCACCCCCGACTATCCCCACTTCAATCCATTATGAACGCCTCTGCTAGACTCCTCTTCCGTACACAACATTCAGTGTCTGCATCACCTCTCTGTCAGTCACTCCACTGGCATCCCTTAGACTCGAGAATAAAATTTTGAATCATGACCCTAACTAACAAAGCCCTCAACTATAGCGCTCCCCCATACATCTCTGCTCTCATCTCCAAATATTCCCCCAACCGCCCTCTTCGTTCTGCTAATGACCTTTTTCTTTCTACAACTCTTGTCACCTCCTCTCATTCAGGACTTTTCTTGTGCTGCCCCTATTCTCTGGAATTCCTTGCCTCGCTCCACCAGATTGTCCTCCTGCATCAAAACATTCAAAACCTCACTAAAATCGCATCTCTTTAAATAAGTATATCATCTTCCACCCTAACACGGAAATCGCCTCTCTCTCCCTCCTTTACCCCACACAATATCTTTAGGTTTTAAGTCTGCAAGTTGCAATCCTGCAGAGTGGTTTGGGGAAAGGACCATGGACACTGGATTCAAGGCTCAATGACCGGACCCTCCTTGCTTTTTTATGTTTGATTTGTATTTACCTTTGCCTGAAACTTAACTTATGTACAGCGCTACGGAGTAAACAATAACAATAATGGCTTATGTGGAATCAATAGATACAGATTGTTCAAATTGACACCTCCAGAAGCCATATATAAAAGGAAGCCATTAATCCAGGGATCAATTCATACATATAATTTAGTATTGAAAACAAGAGCAGTCTGGTGGTACGATGTCTTGAGAGCCAAAAGGTAGTAAATTCAAAGCTGGATTTCTAGTACTATTTCTAAGAAATATGGAGGTTTCTGGATTTTATTAGGTAGGTATGTATGTATATCTATGTATTGTTATGTACTTTCATTTTATTAAAAAGCCTAATAAACTCTGCCTGAAATCAAATAAATAGTCCCTGTATGGGTCCGCCCACTGCAGAGTATGTAGTACTGGATGTTCAGTGTAGTGTCCTAGCCTATCAGGGACCACGTCTCAGAACTGGGTAGTATGAGCACCGTCAGTACTACAGATCCTGCGTCTTCGTGCGCTGCCACTGATATAAAAAAATAATTATATATATATATATATATATATATATATATATATATATATCTGTGTGTGTTTTCATGTGTTGGTTACCAGCTGTTTTTCAATTTGATGGCATTTATATGTCATACTCCCTAAACGAGAGACCTCAACAGACCACTGACAATTTCCACTGTTTTAATTTGTGTTAGCATGAGCTTGACATGGCTGTGGAGACTGCACAGAGAATAGAGGAGGAGATTGTACCCCTTCAAGAAAAGTTTGATCGTTTGAAGGGGGAAACAATGGAAGATGAGGAATTGAAGGTGTGTATGCATTTTTACGGGTACCCTGGTGATCCAGTGGTTAGGATTCAGTGCTTTCCCCGCTGTGACCTGGGTTCGATTCCAGTCAGGCAACCTCGTCAGTGCTTGGATGGGACACCACTTAGGAATACCAGGAGCTGTATGCTGTGGCCCCCTGGAGAAGGAACTGGCAACCCAATCCAGTATCTCTGCCATGAATACTAAGTGGATTAGCATGGTGTGTTGCTGTCCATTCGGTCACGGAGAATCTGACACGACTGAGCGGTGCGCGCGCACACACACACACACACACACATTTTTACAGATTGGAATTTGATTTAATATTGGCATGAGACACTTACCAGTCTTTGTCCTCTACAGGTCAATCATACGAACGCCGACATTTTGCAGCTTCCAAAAGCTTCCTTCCAGGCTCCAACTGTGCAGGTCAGTGGATTCTCCTCTCGTCTAATAATTTTTTTTGAAGAATGCCTTGTCCTAAACATTTTTTTCTCTCTCATCAATATAGGAAAATGTTCGGTTATTGAAGAATCCTGAGCTACTATTAAAAGAACTGTGTTTGCTCGAATCAACACCCGCAGCAATGGACATGCGAAAGCTTATTGAGGAATGTTATAGAGAAACAGATGCACTGACTGTAAACTGAGCCACAACCTCTCTAAGCAGACTTGTATGGAGGACTATCAGGAGTTTTAGAGACCATTTAATAGAAAAGACCTATTTATGGAGACCCTGAAGTTACTATATATGCTCTGCATCATTAGATAGAGGGTGGAAAAGCATATGGAAGAGTGTCGTCCTTATTAAAATTGCTACTAAAATTAGTTATGAGTGTTTGGCGTTGCAGTTTTAAGCCGTTTATAATCAGCCTCTGCTATGTGACAATACTCAATACACATTTTAATTAGATGTGCAGGATGTGGAAGGAACCATTGCATATATTTCTTATATTAAATATCTTTGTTCTTTCTTTTTACTCATTACAAAGCATTCAAACTCCTAGCCCAAAGGTTAATCGTGTAAACAATTAGTTCAGTAGTACTTTTGCTGGACTATTAAATTGTCAATGTAGGTTTAAACCCTATCATAGTTTTTTGTTTTTTTTTAAATACATTTTGATCACAAGATAAAATTTGAGAATAAATATATTCTGTAAAATGTTAATGCTAATATAAAACACAAGGCAGTTGTAATAATTCTAAAAATATGAATGTAAAAAAATACCCACTATAGCAACATCATTCTGAAATAGAATGACTTAGGCCATTAAAGCCAGAACCTTATTGTCATGGCCAATGCCCCTACAGAATGTGAAGATCAATGTATCTAGGCCTGGACTGAATACGTTGATGTTGGATTGGGCCAGACATCTTGGTGTTGAAGTCAGGGAACACTGTTATTGTAAAGATATATATGTACGGTTTATACTGTTACTCTGTATTATGTATGTGGCTATTCCAGAAGGGGGGGTTGGTGCTGTGCACCTTGGATGTTCTGTTGGACATGTGTGCATGTGCTCCCAAGGCAACTGAGAATGCACCTTGGCCTGATTGGTGGTTACTAAATGTTTCATGTCACACATAGGTATGTTGACTGGCTAATCAAGAATGCACATTGTTGGCATTTGCTGCTCATAACTAGGGAAAGGATATAAACATGTGGGATTTAAATTAATAAAAGTCAGTTATAGTTTTCACATTATCAATGTATGGGGCTATTTACTGTGTGCCTGTTTCCCGAGTGGGGAGTAATCCTGTTCTGAAACCACCCCCTCTCCCCCATATCAGATGGTGAAGAGCACATACGAGGTCTTCAGATTACCTTTAAAATAAGATTTTTTTCTTTACATAGCAATATAATGTGAGTTTTATGAATAATTTTAAGTCAAGTTCATGTTTTAACTAAATAATAGAGGAGTTTAGACTAGTTGTAGTGTATTTATTAATAAAAAATGTTGCTCTGTAAATGTAAAATCTATTTTGATGCCACTATCCAAGCTCCTCATCACAGAGCAAGTCCACCCCTTTGGAAATGAGGGAAATGGAGGATGTCACAGAGCAGTGATTCCAAAAACTCTTCTCAAGGACCACCAGACAGTTCATGACTTAGGTTTAAAACTGGGAATTCAGATGGGGCATTTAGAGACCATGGTCTATAATTGCCTCATATGTTTTCAGTGTTAAATAATTATTTCTGTGGGTTCCCAGGGGGCGACCTTTGTGAATAATGTCACAGAGTAGTGAAGAATGGAGGAACAGAAGATGGGATGTACTGATTCAAGTAAAATATAAGAGGTAATCAGGGGCGGCCCGTCCATTGGGGCGTCAGGGCAAACGCCCCCCCAAATATTTTCTTCACCCTGCAATAAAAAAAACACAACAATGTATTAGTATAACCCAAAAACAAATAAATATAAGGTGTACATCATCATTTCAAGTCTAAATAGTATTAAAATGAATTAAAGTTAGAAAAGGGACACTGTCACTTTAAAATAACCCTTGCGCTACATTAACTAATGCTGTGTATCTATCTATCGCCCCCTGCCTGCACCCTGTGTGATCAAATTACAATAGTTACACTGTGTACACTAACCTTTAGACTCTTCTCTCTCTTCAATGAGTCCTGGCCTGGCCCACTGACCGTTAATGCATGCCGCCCACCATCACAGTGACGATATGCATGGGCGGTCATAAATGTATCAATTAATAAATGACAGTCTTCCATCATTGACCAATCAATGATGGAAGGTTGTACAGTTACTAAGAGAACAATCTAAACCCACCCAGACCGTTAGCCCTGAGCGCCCGCCAGCAAATAGAGCCTCGAGTTTGATTTTGATTGACTGATACAGTCAATAAAACCACCAGTTCCCTGTCCCTTCCCCCTTTCTGTTTCCTGACCCTGGTCACGCTGAGACTGAGAGACCTCCCTGGCTGAATCTACTCATCTGCTCTGCCTGCCTAACACAGTAAGTCTACACCTGCCTCTGCCTGGCACCTGCCCCTGGCCAAACCAAAAACCCTAGTAGCCCCTAATAAAAGTTAGGGGTGACCAGTTACCCCCAGTCCCCCACTATGCCTGCCTGGCCTGCCAGTGACACCTACCCAGCCACCCACCAACTACCACCGACGACCCTAGGCCTACAATGCCTGGTGCCAGTGCCACCCCCAGCCATCACCCCCATGTGGCCTGTGCCACCCCCGATCAGGCCTGCCCTATGCTAGCCTAGCTATGCCATCATGCCACCACCGGATTACACCGATCACGGGATCGGGGTAGTCGGGTGGTGAGCGGGGTGGCACAGGCCCACATGGGGGTGATCGGATCACCCCCTTGATGAGGCCTGTGCCACCCCTGATGACCTCCATGTATGCCACCCTGCCCGAGGCCCGATCACCACCGGGCCCCCGGCACCACCCCGATGCGGCCTATGCTACCCCGGGTATTCGGGCAGTGAGCGGGGTTGACCAGGCCACATGGGGGTGGATGTTCACCCCCATGAGGCCTGTGCCACCCCTGGTCGTGGCCTATGGGCGACCGATGGGCGCCTGACCGTGACCGACCCCACCCTGGATGAACCATTAACCAACTACCTAACCCCCCCCCCCCCCCTATTTTTATTCCATTTTTAGAAGTAACAGGCATGTATATGTGCATGTCACTTCTAAAGATAAAATAAAAATAAGGGAAGGGAAAAAAAAAATACAGTAACAACATTATTACAATTAATTTACACACAGTAAGCAAACACATTGTTAGTACAGTTAGTAACACAACACATCGTATACAAAAATAAACAGCTTTAAACAAACATTAATAAAAAATAAAATAAACAGCACATACACACATTGTTAGTACAGTTAGTAACACAACACATTGTATACAAAAATAAACAGCTTTAAACAAACATTAATAAAAAATAAAATAAACAACAGCACATACTTACCTGTAAAATTGACCCCTCCAGCGTTGGCCTTCTGTCCTCTCTGGATATAGTCATGATGAAAAATAAATAATCCATGTTGATTGAAGCCAATGATCAAAAATTAAATAATCCATGTTGATTGAAGCCAATGATCAAAAATAAAATAATCCATGTTGATTGAAGCCAATGATCAAAAATAATCCAATCTTGATTGAAGCCATTGTCCATCCATCCATTCTGGCCCATTGAAAGAGGCCTCCAAAAAAAAAACCGACGCTCTAAAAAAAAAAAAAACAACACACTAAAAAGAGCTCCTCCTACAAGGAGCCCCTCCCGCGATTAATTGTTTTTTTCCCACGGTCTGCTATATATACTAATTTTTGAAGGACTCTGATTGGCTGAAATTTTTGATTGACATCGATTTCAACCAATGAGAGTCTTTAAAAAATTAGCAAATCAGCAAGCAGGTATGGAAGCCTGTAAGGGTAAAAAAGGTTAGTGTGAACTTGTTTGACCCTGTATGTATTATACATATTACAGGGCTATTTTATGTGATATACATGTTACAGGATAATATCCTGTAACATGTATAGCCAAAAAATAGCACTGTAATATGTATAACAAATAAAGTGTAATAGAAATGCATGAACAATATAATATATCATGAAATAAAGAACATCAATTAATCAAATAATAAATATCAATTAATATATATTGTTGTATGTATATGTTTATGTATATTTATGTGTAATTTTTTATATATATATATATATATATATATATATATATATATATATAAATTAATATCAAAATATCACAATAAATAAATATATATATATATATATATATATATATATATATAACAATTTGATATATATATATATATATATATATATTTATTTATTGTGATATATTGATATCAATTTTTATATATATATATATATATATATATATATATATATATATATATATATATATATATATATATATATATTTATATATATATATATATATATTTTTTTTTTTTGGGCCTATATGTTATTTAAGGTTTTTAAGGTACGGTTGGGGCCTATATGGTCCCAATTTGTTATTTAGGGTTTTTAAGGTACGGTTGGGGCCTATATGGTCCCAATTTGTTATTTAGGGTTTTTAAGGTACGGTTGGGGCCTATATGGTCCCAATTTGTTATTTAGGGTTTTTAAGGTACGGTTGGGGCCTATATGGTCCCAATTTGTTATTTAGGGTTTTTAAGGTACGGTTGGGGCCTATATGGTCCCAATTTGTTATTTAGGGTTTTTAAGGTACGGTTGGGGCCTATATGGTCCCAATTTGTTATTTAGGGTTTTTAAGGTACGGTTGGGGCCTATATGGTCCCAATTTGTTATTTAGGGTTTTTAAGGTACGGTTGGGGCCTATATGGTCCCAATTTGTTATTTAGGGTTTTTAAGGTACGGTTGGGGCCTATATGGTCCCAATTTGTTATTTAGGGTTTTTAAGGTACGGTTGGGGCCTATATGGTCCCAATTTGTTATTTAGGGTTTTTAAGGTGCGGTTGGGGCCTATATGGTCCCAATTTGTTATTTAGGGTTTTTAAGGTGCGGTTGGGGCCTATATGGTCCCAATTTGTTATTTAGGGTTTTTAAGGTGCGGTTGGGGCCTATATGGTCACACTTGCTCTTTTAAGGTTTTAAACGTTACAGTTTGGGTCTTAAACGTTCTAATGTTTTTTTTTTTGTTTTCTATAACTTCCCAGGTGCAAACTATCTGTGGAATCAGATTTCTTTGGACTCGTTGGTTGACTTACTGGACGTGAATACCCCGAGAAGGAGCGTCAACTGTTGGTGAGTATATGGTCACACTTGGACTTTTAAGGTTTTAAAAGTTACGGTTTGGGTCTTGAGATTTCTAATGTTTTTTTTGTTGTTTTCTATCACCCCCCAGGTGCAAACTATCTGTGAAAGCAGATTTGTTTGGACTCGTTGGTTGACTTACTGGACGTGAATACCCCGAGAAGGAGCGTCAACTGTTGGTGAGTATCATTGCCTTTAATTTTCTGTCCATGTGTATAGGTGCAAATTTGATGGTGATGTAGTCTTGTCACATGAGGGTTTGCAATCTGTAATGTATACCAATGAAATCAACACACTGTTATTTTTAAGTAATTTTGTGACATAATATAAATTAATATACCGTGATCTCTTTCTTTTATTGGTATCAATATCAGAAATGAATACTATTGACTCTCTACTTGTGAAGCCTTTCGCCACCCTAACCTATGAGGAGAAGGTGGAAGTAAAACGGTTAGGAGCTGACCAACCAGAGATAAATCTGCAGCAAATCGCAAGAGATAGAGGGAAGCAATATGTCCGTAATTTCAATACTGAATGGTACAAGAAGAACGACTGGCTTTCTGGAAGCGTTTCTAGGAAGTCCTTATATTGTTTCCCATGCATCCTATTTGGTGGTGACGCTGCTTGGACCAAAACTGGAGTGACTGACGTCAAACATCTAGCTGACAAATTGGCAAAACACAAAAGTTCTAAAGCTCACTTGGATAACAGGATCAAGTTTGAGATGCTTGGACAGGCGAACATTGCTGTTCAACTGGACCAAGGATACCAAGTCAGCATTCAAAAACACAACGAAGAAGTGGCTAAGAACCGGTACATCCTTTCGAAGATAATTGATTGTGTTCGCTTTTGTGGCGCCTTTGAACTGGCATTAAGAGGACACGACGAGAGTGAAACATCGCTAAATCCAGGAGTGTTTAGAGGCCTGGTGGATTTGGTTGGCAGTATCGATAGTGCAATGGAACAGCATTTGAAGACTGCAACTGTGTTTAAGGGCACTTCCAAAACCGTGCAGAATGAGCTACTGGACTGCATGCATGAAGTTATAAAGGAAGTGATTCACCAAGAGCTTAAGGAAGCCCAGTTTGTGGCAATCCAAGCGGATGAAACAACCGATATTTCCGCTAGGACACAGTGCGTTGTAGTCTATCGCTACATTGACAAGAAGCATCAAGTGGTGGAAAGATTTGATGGCTTCACGGAAATGAAATCAACGGATGCAGACTCCATTGCTGCTGTTGTGCTGGAAACACTGAATACTGTTCTCCCAGAGCCAGAAGACAAGAAGAAACTCATAGCTCAAAGCTATGATGGTGCCAGTGTGATGCATGGAGATCAAGGAGGAGTTCAAAGAAAAATAAAAGACGTTTACCCGAACGCACACTACGTCCATTGCTATGCTCACCAACTGAACCTAATAATGGAGAAAGCAGTTTCAAGGATTGGAAGAGTTAGAGTTTTTTTTTCAAACATAGGCGGCATACCATCTTTTTTTTCACGCTCTCCAAAAAGGACTGGAGTTCTGGATGAGGTAGTTGGTAGAAGACTTCCAAGAGGTGCACCGACACGATGGAACTTCAACGTTAGGACCGTGAACGTGATCTACGAGAACAGAGATGCGCTACTTGAGTGTTTCCAGACAATTGAAGCATGTCTAAACTTTGATCCAACATCTATACGGGAAGCCGCAGGTTTCATTGGAATGCTGGAAGACAGGGAGTTCCTTTACTTCCTTAAATTATTTCATTTAATAATGCCACATGTAGACATCCTCTATAGTCAGCTTCAGAAGCGAGACACGGATACTGTTTATATCAAAAAAGTCACAGAAGACTTTGTCGCCAGCATCCAGAAAATCCGTAATTCTGTGGAAGAGATAGAAGCAAGTTTGCCAAGCGATCTAACAGTCAACAGACGGAGTGCGGAGATCTCAACCTTGAGACAACTTTCAAGAGAGGTATGTGACATAGTGGTGGTTCATGCAAAAGAACGATTTTCATTTTCAAATCACCTAGTCAGTGCCAAACTTGTTCAAAGTGACTTGTATAAAACCCATGGCACTTGCTTTCCAACCCAAGCTCTGGAAGACACCGTGCAAGCATATCCAATACTGAAGAAGGAACAATTACGCACTGAGCTGTCACTTCTGTATGGGAAGACAGAGTTTCATACTTGTACAAGTGCTGTTGCTCTGCACAAACTTTTCCATCAATTTAATCTGCAGAATGATTTCACAGAGACAGTAAAATTATTAAGAATCCTGATTACAACACCAATGACTACTGCAGAATCAGAAAGATGCTTCTCAACATTGAAGAGGATAAAAACCTTTTTAAGAAGCACCATGTCCCTGGAGCGGTTGAATGCATTGGCGATGCTCTCAATGGAAAAGCAACTGATTTCCGAGATCCCACACTTCAATGAAAAAACCATTGAGAAGTTTTGTTCTTTGAAAGATCGCCGTGCAAAATTAAAATACAAGTGATTGAAGCAAAGAAGAATGCATACCCCCAAGGTGTGCAAAGATAAACTGCGTTAAGCAGCACCACCTCACACTACCAAACATAACTAGTGGTAAGTAAAGTATGAACGGTGTGTGGGTGTGCATATGGAAGGAGCTATGAAAGGTGTGTGCATGGTCAGTAACAATTGTTGAAGCCTTGGCGTGGTTTGAAGGAATTGGAGGCACTTCCAAGGGTAGCTGTCACTTGTGTACAGGAAGCAAGAATTCCATGTCTGTACAAGTGCTGTTGCTCTGCAGCAACTTTAGCATCAATTTAATCTACATAATCTAACAGAGTGAGTGAAGCTATAAGGAATCCTGCTTACAACAACGAAGACTACTAAAGAACCAGAAAGATGCTTCTCCACATTGAAGAGGATCAAAAAAGTAATTAAAAAGCACCATGGCCCTGTAGCGGTTAAATGCATTGGTTTGAAGGAATTGGAGGCACCTTCAAGGGTACGTAAAGTTCTCAGAAATGGCACCACCTCACTACCAAAAATAACTAGTGGTAAGTAAAGTATGAATGGTGTGTGGGTGTGCATATTGAAGGAGCTATGAAAGGTGTGTGAATGGTCAGTAACAATTGTTGAAGCCTTGGCGTGGCGTTACTGCTCATATGGTTATCCATATGCTAATTCAACGTGTTTGTTTGACATTGATTATTGTGTGGTCTAAACAGAAGTGAAATGTTGTTGTTTTCTTGAATCCCAAGATCCACTGGTTTGGGCCTATGCAGTGCTGATTGGTCTTCTAAGGTATGTTTGAGGCCTATATGGTCCCACTTGGTCTTCTAAGGTATGTTTGGGGCCTATGGTCACACTTGGTCTTCTAAGGTATGTTTGAGGCCTATATGGTCAAACTTGGTCTTCTAAGGTATGTTTGGGGCCTATATAGTTCCACTTGGTCTTCTAAGGTATGTTTGGGGCCTATGGTCACACTTGGTCTTCTAAGGTATGTTTGGGGCTTATATAGTCACACTTGGTCTTCTAAGGTATGTTTGGGGCCTATATAGTCACACTTGGTCTTCTAAGGTATGTTTGGGGCCTATAGTCACACTTGGTCTTCTAAGGTATGTTTGGGGCCTATATAGTCACACTTGGTCTTCTAAGGTATGTTTGGGGCCTATATGGTTCCACTTGGTCGTTTAATGTTTTTTAAGTATGGTTTTGTTCTTGAATGGTATGATTGATTTGCTTGTTTTCTTCCAACCCCAGGTGCAAACCCTATGTGGCTGCAGATTTGTTTCTACTCATTGGTCAACTTAATGAACGTGAATACCCTGAGAAGAAGAGCCGACTAATGGTAGGTGTCACTCCTTTAATTTTTCTGTTAATACGTATAGGTGCAATTATGATATTGCTGTAGTCTTGTCACATGAGTTTTTTCAATCTATATTGTATACCAATGAATTTAACACATTGTTACTTTACTTTCAATGGGCTTCACAAGCATAAGGTCATTGGGCGGGGCTTATAAAGGTCATTATGACGTCAGGGGGAGGAGTTATAAAAATGGGTGTGGTTTGAAAAAGGGGGAGTGGCTATGTTTCGCCCTGTCGCCCCTCCAACTTGAAAAGTCACCAGCCGCCACTGGAGGTAATGCTTCAAGGAGGAGGCATAGTTGTGGATATGATTGATTGTACCAAGGATACAGCTAAAAATTACTTTCTGTGACTCGTCCTCTGAGAGTCAAGGAGGGACAAACTGGAGGTGAAAAATTAAACTGAGGGAGAGACAGAATAAGAGAGCAGTCTGGAGAAGAGGTCACATTGAGCAAACCGAAGACAACATGGAAGAAGAAAAAAAAGAGAGAGAAGAGATCATGTCCAGGAACCAGAAGGCGACAGAATAGTGCACAGTTTTGTCACCCCAAACATGATAGTGGGTTCCAGACATGAACTCCTTGCTCGCTTTTGGGAAGTTCAGCTACATCCCCTTTAACGAATTAAAATAAAATGCAATGTATAAATTAAAATTTACTTTTAAAAATGGATATGCCCAGTTCATATTTTATTACAGATTACCACCAATGTTATTAGCCCCCCCGCCCCCAGTTCAAAAGTTTTGTTATAATATGTAGAATTACAGTATGTTTTATCAAAAACTTTCTATATCAATGTAAATAATGCATTGAAGGGACACAGTGGCGGTTCTAAATATCATTTCAAACTATAGGACATAACCAATCCTTCCAAATAACTTCAATAAGTTTTTGCTAGTTATTAAACCTTTCTGATCCACCTACCATTGATAATGTGCTTGTTATAATGTATTTGTAATATCTCTTGTGTCATTTTAACCAAGTTCCTGTTTACTTGGAGGTCAAGAAGAACATTTCCACAATGTTTCTTACCCTGGAAATTAAAAATGTTAAAAAAAATATGTATTCTTCATTTAAACTAATATATGTGGCTAGGTTTCACTTTAACTAAAAATGATAAAGATTATATAGTATGTCCCCATTAACTCTAAAACCACTGATATTAACCTACTCCACATAAATCTATTCTGTTCGATTGATATATATTATAGATAGATATACACACACCACTTGTTTTATTAAACTGATTTTTAAATACACCGTTTCTGCCTTGCAGGCCTACAGTCTGCTCTCAGTACCACACTGACACTGTTATGTACCAAATGACAGGTAAACCAAAGAAATAACCGCGAAACCAAGTCAATCTCTGCTCTCATAGGCTGATTTCGCCCACGTGAATTGCAAAACTCGGGTGGATTGCTGGGAAATATAAAAGGTAGTTTTATGCTTCCTTCATCGATAGCCTCTGTCATAACTGTTAGTACCACAATCCCCAGAATACAATGCGCTGCCGTCCTTCCCCCTAACTTGTGACGTATTTTCGAGTGTGATCCTGGGATTGTAGTTTTGTTATAACAGTTTACCTAGTTGTTAAACAGCAATAGAACCACAACTCCCAGCATGCCTTTGATCTCAGTGTCATGCTATTGGCCAGTACAGTCCCCCCATCTACAGAGCTGCAGACAGAGCTCCAGCTGGCCCAGGTAGGTTATTATTTACCCAGCTGTGCAGTGCACTATAATCCTGCATGTAGGTGTGGGATGAAGCCCATATAAACCTCTGTTATGCCCCCTTCCATATAGATGGGAATTGCTAGACAACTACCACACATTCTATTGCTTTTAGTAACTTTTTTTTTACATTTATCCCCAAATTTCATGTTCTTTTTGCCCCCCCTTGAATTACACAGATCACCCTATTCAAAGAGGGTTTGCATGTCATTATTATACTTGAAGTAACAGGATTTAAATAACAACCTGTTTTATTATTCTGTTTTGCAGAACTAGCTTTTATAATAAGCCCAATTATTTATAGGAATAAAAAAAAAGCAGCCTTTAATCTGTTAGTTTGCAATTCCCCCTTAATGTGGGCAACCATTGTTCTTTTTATATTCATGATTTATCACATGGGGAATCACATCATTTTCTCCAGTTATCTACATAATGGAATAATCTGTCTCAGATACACAGACATCTTTGTATGTAATCAAAACTTTCTGTATACTGTATCCCTATAAATTAGGATATAGTAACAAGAAATGCATTTGTATTAAACGGTCATGCTCTTGTCTCTTTATTCTCATTATGACCATATTTCTGACCCTCTTAAAGCGTAACACAACAACACAGGAGGCTTTAAATGCTTTATCTAACTTTACTTTTGTATATTGGCCATCACTAACCAGGCCCACACTTTGCTCCACCCAGGTTTAGCTAACATTACAAACATTAAAAATGATTTATTTCAAGTCACTGACCTGTATGTTCCATAAGTCCAGATTTTCTTTTCCTCCGCGGCTTGCTTATCAGCTCCATACTGTAGTCTCTTTGTGCCTTTTCAGCTGTGCACAGATCACTTTTCTCACTAGATGTGTCCACTTGTTTTTCAATCTCCAGTGTATTCTCATATTCACTTTCATTGTTTCCAGATCTGATGGTCCCATGCAGGTAGTCTCACACTTGGGTGCATGCAAGTGTTCCATGCAGCTTGCTCTCAGACTGCAATCCTGCAGCCCATTAATGGGCTTGACACACTGCTGGCTTCACTCCATCAATCTGCCACACCCATCTCCATAGGACCCTCTCCTATCCCTCCTTCTCTCTTATCCCTCCCTCGCTCACTTTCCTATCCCTCCCTCGCTCACTCTCCTATCCCCCCCTCGCTCACTTTCCTATCCCTCCCTCGCTCACTCTCCTATCCCCCCCTCTCTCACTCTCCTATCACTCCCTCTCTCACTCTCCTATCCCTCCCTCTCTCACTCTCCTATCCCTCCCTCTCTCACTCTCCTATCCCTCCCTCTCTCACTCTCCTATCCCTCCCTCTCTCACTCTCCTATCCCTCCCTCTCTCACTCTCCTATCCCTCCCTCTCTCACTCTCCTATCCCTCCCTCTCTCACTCTCCTATCCCTCCCTCGCTCTCCTATCCCTCCCTCGCTCTCCTATCCCTCCCTCGCTCTCCTATCCCTCCCTCGCTCTCCTATCCCTCCCTCGCTCTCTCTCTCCTATCCCTCCCTCTCTCTCTCCTATCCCTCCCTCTCTCTCTCCTATCCCTCCCTCTCTCTCTCCTATCCCTCCCTCTCTCTCTCCTATCCCTCCCTCTCTCTCTCCTATCCCTCCCTCTCTCTCTCCCTCCTATCCCTCCATCGCTCTCTCCCTCCATCGCTCTCTCCATCATCTATATTCCTACATATTTTTCCAAAGCATGATTTGTCTCCATGAAGGGCTTTTTTTACCAGGCTTGTAAAAAAATGCCTGTCTGACTCATTCAATATCTTCTTGGCTCCCAATTGTTAGATTTTCTTGTATGGCACCTATATATACCTATAATTTACGCTGTATTCCTCTGTTTTCAGAAATTCCAGATGCCTGAATGAGTGAACAAAATCAGACAAATTTCCATTGCTCTACCAATGTCAGCAATGGAAGTTGCAAATTCTCAAGGAGAATTAGATAAGACAACAAACAAATTATTTTATATGGATTGCAATGGGACAGACCAAAATGTATCCCAAGAATCTGTGTTGTTGGAAAAAGATTCTCTTGCACTGGAGAATAAGAAAGAAACTGCAGAAAAGGTATTGGCATTTAATGAGGGAGATAATGTTTGCAAGAGAGTGGAAAATGAATATAGTATTAATTTTGGAGCAGAGAAGCCTTATGCGTGCAGTAAATGTAGGAAATGTTTCACACAAAGCTCTGGGCTATTCAGACATCTTAGAGTTCATGCAGAAGTAAAACCATATATGTGCTCGTATTGTGGGAAAAGCTTTGGGCAGAGCTCGCACCTGGTTACCCACCAGAGGATTCACACCTGTGAAAAACCGTTCACCTGTGGAGAATGTGGGAAGAGTTACAGTGATCGCTCCAATCTAGTCAAACACTTAAAGGTCCACAAGGGAGAGAAGTCCTGGCACTGCAGTGTTTGCTGGAAAAGCTTCACTTGTAGCTCACAATTGCGTGCACATATCAGAGTGCATACCAGGGAGAAACCCTATGCCTGCAAAGATTGTGATAAGTGTTTCAGCAACAGCTCCAACCTAGTGACTCACCAGAGGGTTCATACCAGGGAGAAACCATATGGCTGTAATGACTGTGGGAAATGCTTCAGCAGCAGCTCTAACCTGGTAACACACCAGAGAATCCATACAGGAGAGCGACCATATGTATGCGTAGAGTGTGATAAGAGGTTCATTCAGCGTTCTGCACTTGTACAGCACCGGAGGACGCATAGAGATACATTTTCTGGCATGGACATGGAAAATGATTTAGTCATGCCTTAAGGTTATTACAGAGGTGCATGACTGTGGAAAATGTAACCTTGAAGTTCGTTAAAGGATTTTTTTTTATATAAATAATTTAAATAAGTGACTTCATAAATTTTATCCCCTCACTTTAATTATCAGTTACATACACAAATTATACTTCAGTTAAATCTAAAATCAATTTCTTCCTGATCTTGCTCTTGAGAGCTTCCAAGTTGCACAGTTGTAACGTATGGCCAGGCCCATATAGAAGGTCTTCACACAACCAGTGTCTCTTACACCTCTCCTATTAGCAGACAGTGCCATGAGACAATGGTCATGAGATAATGGTTGTATGAAGCCCCTCCATGAGGCCTGGCCTTTAATCACAGCTGTAAAACATGACACCCTCCATGAGAGAGAACAAGAAGAAAGGTTTTAGAAGGTGAGAAGCCTTTTTGAAGTAATTCATGTTTACATTTTATATGACAGTTACATTGACGAGGGTAAAATTTAGTTTCACCGAATTAAAACATTTATATAAAAAATGTATAAGGAGTCCCTCGAAAACAAACATTGTGTATGTCTTACACAAGACTGACAAAGTGCATTATGATGTACCCTGAAATTTCCATGCACAACAAGTCTATATTTTGGTACCTAAGACAAAGGGAGATATAGTAACTTGTATATGGAAGATGGCGACACAGTATTGTTATCTTCTATCCACTGAAACACTCCATATAGGTAGGTAAACAGAACCATAGTTCCATTGCACAATGTATAATTTATGATATGTGAATGGTATAACACTGAAAGTGGGAGAACAGTCCGTGGCCATGTGGAAATTGTGATGGAGCTTGAAGAAAGAATTAAGATCTTGTTTCCTTTTTTAAAGGACCACTGTAATGCCCTAACAACATGAGCTAAATATTTTATTAAGCAGTGATCATTAATGACTTTGACGAGTAGACGACTGCTCAACTTTTAGACACAAAGTTATACCAAAATAGTTATCTCCATTGGCTGGATACCTGTATTAAGGAGGGTCCCTGTTGCTGAGAGTTGCTGTTGGAAAAGCTTATAAATGATTGTTTATTCTCTTATCGAATGTGATTGTTCTTAAAATCTTACCCTTAATGATCTTATCGTGGAGAGACAAACACTCAGCTGGTAGACTAATCTTTAAAATTAATTTTAGTACTGAATATTGCTAGGGCATTACAGTGATTGACAGTTGAGTGAGAGAAGGATATATCTGAGATGACCAGACCCCAAAACCGTTGAGGTTTGCAGCTCCAGAGCTCTCCACACAAGTATGAACAATCTTCCCAATGTAACTAACAACCATAATAACACAACCTCATCTCCCACTGCACGTCTTTTCTTTATTCCGTCTCATGGACACATTATACACAGCATTTTTTGTTATCACATTAGAAAACTGTCCATTGGTTCACCCCAAACGTATTACAATAAGTATTAACCACCATGACTAACCAGAGTTTAAAGTACCACTGAAGTCCCCATATTTATTTTATGCTTTTGAAGAGCTTGATGATGATGGGCACAAGTAAAACTAATATGTTTCATTATTTTATTGCTTCCATTGATAGGTGGCATTTGTTGGTTCCTCTTATTCTCGAATTCCTATTTTTCTGGAAGGCACTTCCACCTTGAACTTTACATAATTATTTGATATGCTATTATTAGGGGTCTTCAGTGGTCCATTAAATATATCCTACAATATTTCAGTATTGTACAGTTGTTTTAATGTCAGTTTCAATTACCTTTCTATCCAATGCAAAACATTACACTTGGACTTACTAGCACTTTTCTACAACCCTCCTTGAATGCAACATTTACACACAAAGATCTACACCAAGGCCCTCATTCAATTGCGATTTGGCTAATTGAATAGGGGTCTAAATAAGCACATAACATATTTTTTTTAAGTTTTTTTTTAGTTAGTAAAAACCTTGCTTTTGGATAGATGCTTGCTAACTAAAAACTTATTTAAAAAATATATGTTATGTGCTTATTTAGACCCCTATTCAATTGGCCAAATCACAATTGAATGAGGGCCCAAGTCTTTAAACCATTTATCTACACTCCGTCTTAACTAAATTCTCTACACCTACGCTTGTAAAAATCCACATTCCCTCTTATACATTTACCTTGATACCACTTTTACAAAGTCTTTCTTTCAAGAACTTCCATACATCCTCTTGTATATGCACGGCTTTACACTTCATCTTACAAGAACTTCCAATACTCTTCTCTACACCCAGATTTTATGACCAACCCTTTATACCTATATTTAGAAGCACGTATCTACAAGTCATTTTAAAAGCACATGTCTACCCCTACTTATTTGCACTTCTCTAAATCCCCACATAGAAGCACTTATGCACACCCCTTTTTTTTAGAACTACTTACTTACACCCTCCTAAAAGGCACTTCTTAAAAGGTATGTCAAGTTTCCCTATTCTTACCTTTTTCTAATCGAACACAAGCTACTTATATCAAAAACAAACATTACATTGATTCATTTTATGTACATACAGATTAATTTTATTTAAAAAAAAATGTTTTCCACACCCTCAGAGCTGCTTACAAAGGCACAGTGTTCCTACCAATAGAAATACTGCAGTTGGGTACGATTTTTAACCATATACTAACTTTCATTCCAACAGCAGAAACAATTCAGAAAGCTACAGGAGCACTGGTGACTTGCATTATTCATGGGAGGAGACTAAGGTGTGGTTGGGAACTAAGGATACAAATCCCATAATGCTTGCTGCCTCCGATTGGCCAAAACTATGAATTTTATGCTTATTTTAGCAGGAATATTTTGGGGTGTTAAATGTCAAATCAACTGCTTGCAAACTCAAGAAACTTAGCAAACTTCAGGGTAAGTTTAAACATGTTTATTTTGGAGTTTTTTTCATGCAAAAAATGGTTTTCATACTCTACTGATTTGCCTCTATAAGATGCAATCATAACCCAGTAAACTTAAATATGCCTTTAAGACTCCCATTTACAAGCACTTTTTACATCCTTTCTGACAAGCACTTATCTACAAATATTTTTAAAAGGGCTGTAACTTAACCCGATCTACCAAGTCCTTTAGATGCACCTCTCTGCACCCCACCTTCCAACCACATCTACACATCACATTTCCAAGCACTTCTTTTCACCCCTTTTACAGAAAGTTTATTAACTACTTCAATAAACTCCTTATACAATGCTCTTTCATGGCTTACATGTATTACTCCACATCATTACTATGTGCATTTCTACACCTATATACATACTTGTTTTGCACACACTTTGTTACACCATCTCCACCCATATGTAAATGGACTTGTAAAGCACCATTTTTATTTTATGTACAAGTCCTGTACTCAAGTGTTGCAGAAAACCTTCAGTTTTGAGAAGCTCTGAAATATTGTCTATCATGCATTTAACAGAGCATGTTTAATACTTACAAACCTTTTTCCCATGGAAAATTAGTGATCTAGCTCATAACAAACTATACAAGTGATTGCTGAGGGAATTGTTTGCCCCTCCTCTTGTACTGTCCTGTGGTAGGACACCTTTGAATGATGGTTATGCTGTGGAGTGATCATGTGACCAAGGAAGCACTGCTAATTAATTTACATTGGTTCTAAAAAGAAAAAAAAAAAAACATTGGTTGCAATGTCCACTAAAGTCATCCGTTGTGCAGGACTACAAATCCCATGATTCTTTGGTGCATAAACTGGCTTTAGAGATTGAATTGATACAATGTATTAGCTGCCTGTGACTGGCCAAAATTATGAATTTTATGCTAATTTTAGCAGGGATATGCAACTACTTTCAAACTCAAGATAATTAGCAAACATCAGGGTGAGTTTATTATTGTTTATTTTTTTTTGTATGCAAAATATTGTTTCTGTACACTACTGATTATGCTCTATCAGATGCATTCATAGTCCAGGAAACTTAAATAGAGGGGGGTTCTTACTGACCAAAAAGGGACGACTGAGCCTAGTGGATATGCATTGGGACTGGAAGCACAGGTCACCCTCACATACGTGCACATATACACAAAGGACGCATCCACTCTTGGACTCCTTGGCTATGTGGATGACTTGTATGCTTTTCTTGTTACATTAAACATTTACAGCACTTACGATTATTGTGTTTTTATTATATTTAAAATCCTTACGAGTCTAATGCTTTCCTGCTGTACTCAGACCCTGAACTTTACAACTTATTGGATGGCACCACCACCATACTGTTTAGATGCTACTTTATATAGTTAACTAGAAAAAATTAACAGATATTGTTTAAAAAAAATCAGTTGCTTTGCTACAATGCTGCAAAACAGGACTATATTTCTTACATTTAACAAAAAAATAGCTCAAACACACTTGTAAAAAAAAAAACACACAGGGATAAAGGTTTCAGGCAATCTGAATCAAAACCGATAGATCTAGCTGATACCCCTGGATTCAGACTTAGATTGTAATAGACTGCATTTATATGTATAATGGTCCAGCTTTCTTAAAAGGCCACTGCAGACTGGGAAAACATAAGATGTTTGTGAGGTTTGACTTCGTATCTGTGTAAGCTGCCAGCTTTCTTCTGGATCGCTACCTTGTCATGGTGAAGGGGCTTGTGTACTTCAATGAAGTTGTGAGCTATTCCATGTAGGGTCACCCAAGATAGGCAGGTCATAGGAGAGAGGTCAAACAAAACATGGTCTACTGTAGAAGGAACTATGAACACACAATAACTTTGCCAAGAAAACCTTATGAATAGGCACAACCAGGGACTAGTGGCACAACTCTGGACAACCAGGAAGCCACAACCTAGTCTATGTCTCAGCAGCAGTAAGTACAGTACTCACTTTAATACTATACAATTTGATTGGGCTTGATATGGATGCGTTATGCATTTTTTTTACACAGCATACTTTTTGATGTGCGCATGTGTTTTTGATCTGGAATAATAATGTTAAAATTTGCAACTACAAGGTGGAAGGGGTTTCCTATATGATGTTATATCCTTTGCTGGGCTTAGCCTTTCACTTAGATTTTCCTTTCACTAGCTACTGTTCAGGTACCTCAAACCTTTTTACACAATTTTGACTACATAAAGGAGAGAAACCCTATGGGTGCAATGAATTTTGGAAGAATTTTAGTGATGGCTCAAATCTTCTCAAACCTAAGCAACTTCACTGGCACTGCATTGAGCACTGAAAGATTTACTTGTAGCTCACAGTTGCCCACATTAGAGACCGTTCTAGATAAAATCCTTATATCTACCAAGCATGTGGGAAGAGCAATAGCAGCTCTATTCTTATAACCTACAAGAGAATCCATACAGACCCTACATCTGCTTCAAGTGTGGGAAATGCGTCTTGCGGAGTTAAAGTTTGGCTACTCACTGGAAAATCCAAAAATGAAATGCCTGTAAGGAGTGTGAGAAAAGCTATAGACACCAGCGAGTTCACACCACAGAGAAACCCACCAGTTTTACTGATTGTAGAAAGAGATTTTGAGATATTTCACATCTTCTGACACACAACAAGGTCCACACAAAAGTTAAACCACATGTATAAGTGGCTTCACTGTGGTCATATTTTTAAGATTCTGTATACTGAAGAACTACATGTAAAGGACCACTGAAGTGCATTTAAAAGTAAAAATGTATAATTTTATAAATACAAATTAATATTTGTGTTTATTTACTTTAAGCTGTGCTTGGCACAGTGACTCATACACAGACAAAAAACACCCAAATACTAAATTGATAAAACAAGGAAGCAACAATGCAATACCACAGCTTTACATCATCCAAAGGTATAGGAGATTACCTGAGCTCCTGGCTTGGATGAGCGGACGGTCCTTCCCACCTTCAGCTCCTATATTCAGTTTTTATATTCAAGCCTGTATTGATCTTTTGTTCATCCATATTGTCTGCTGAAAAAAAGGATGGCATTTAGATTGTGTTTGTTTAGGTAAGATTGTCAACATAAATTCCTATACATTATAAAATGTATCTCCCTTTCCCTCACCATCTGTCTTAGGCAAGGTCCATTCCACCATCAAGAAATTGCTTACTTTCCTCTTCCACAGGCATACAGTGAGGGCACTTGGTTCAATCTATAATGTTCATATATATTTTAAAAAAATAGGTATTAGATAGTCTAGAAGTTTTGTCCATTGTAAAAAACGCTTAGGAATTATTTTTCAGAGGAGCTATTTGATTTATAAAGTTTATACCACCTACAATTTCAGGGCATAGTATTTGCACACAATCTGTTTCTTCTTGTTAGCATTTTTGGCATTGTGCAGAAGAGTTGATGCCCAACTTATAAGCTATTTTGTGTGGCATAGACAATATAGAATTGGATAGTATAATTAATTTTAGAATGCCGATAGAAAGTTACACAATTTTCTGTGAAAGTTGGTCATGACATCCTACAACCTGCAGTAAGGATATTCCATTAATCACATACTCACAGGTTTATTGTTCATCGTCTAATAATGGTCTTGGAGGATGTACCAAATAGCTTCCCAATATATTGTTTTACTGCTGAATCCAAAATATTATTTTCTAGCTAAGGTAAGATACAAGGTTTAATTGAGTTGTAGTAATGATATATTTGAAAATTTAATAAATAAATATCTCAGGATACTGTATTTGTCAATTTGTTCTGGGAATTTATTCATGTCTTGCATTATTAGATTGATTAAATACCTTATATATGTAATACCCTTCAGTTTCCATATTGCGAATCTCATGCCTGTATATACAGTTTGAAAGCACAAGTTGTTTTGTAGTGTTAAGAATACTGTGTTTGTAATTCCCAAACATTTGTGGTCTGACTCTCTGCCACCCTTGGACTGTAGAGGAAATGAGTGGATTTGTTTTGCAGTGTTGTGGTATTTAACATTGTGGGGCATGTGACAAGTAGGCTAAGTTTATTATGGATTAACTGTTGGTCATCACCCATGAGGTATCTTCTTACTTTTTAAATTGTGTTTTCTCCTCAAGCAGAGCTGCTTTTCTCCTCATGGTGCCTTGTAATTGGCGAGGTTTAGGAGGACACACCCAGTTGATAATGCAAAAATGGAGCCACACATAAAATAACTGCCTACAAAATGTGCAAAATATAAAGTTTATGTTCATTTTTGTTTTCTGAAAACATTTTGCTCATTGCTTATTTGTTCAAACAATAATATAAAAAAATTGACCACAGTCGACTGTTTCAGATCTTGTATTGTAATGTAGCAATCCTCAAATGGGATTTTTTTACATTATGGTATATTATGAATTCACATTTCATTTATATTTTATATCTACAGAGTGGTATATGTACTTACAAAGGGGAGATGAGACTCGCCAAAACACACATCACTTCTATGTAACATGTATTGTCAAGTAGAGGTTTGCATGATTTATCCTGCGCAGCTCTGTAGTAGAGAATTGATGTACTGCAATGTCTTTTTGAGTGAAACTCTGAAGGTGTGTAACAGGAATGAGTGATTGTGATTTTCAGTCCATAATAAGTCTGTACCTGTTCTCAGTCTGTTTTGTCCTATGAAATCAAGAAAATGGCCCCACATGAATGTAGCTGGGCTTGAACCTACAGACTCAAGTTTTCTGCCACTGAGCTATCAGTTCTGCCTGACAGGTAAGTGGGGAGGGGGGAGAAAGAGAGAGAAGGGAGAGGTGGAAGAGAAAAAGGGAAATAGGGGGTGAGAAAAAAGGGAAATAGGGGGTGAGAAAAAAGGGAAATAGGGGGTTAGAAAAAAGAGAGAGGGGGAAAGACAGAGAAAGGGGTTGTGAGCGGAGAGCGAGAAGGAAAGAGGGGGAGAGAGAGAGAAAGAGAAAGAAATGTGGAGGGAGAGAGAATAGAGAGAGGGTAAAGAGGGGGAGGGAGAGAGTGGAAAAGTATACAAAGGGGGAGAGAGCGAGAGACAAAAAAGAGAGAAATTGGATGAGAGAGGAAGGGAGAGACAAAGAGAGGCAGGGAGATAGAAAAAGAGAGCAGGTTAATGAGAGGGAGGGGGAGAGAAAGAAAGAGAGGGTTAAGAGGAGAGAGAGAACGAAAGGGGAAAAATAAGGGGAGGGAGAAAGAGAGTGGAAAGGGAAACAAAAAGGGGGAAAGACAGGGGGAGAGAAAGAGGGACGGAAAAAAGAAAGGAGAAATAGAAGGAGAGAGACCGTGGAAGAGTGGGAGGAGAAAGACATGGAGAAATATATATATACTTGTGGGGGGGGCAAAAGCTCTTCCTACGCCACTGTCTGTCACACCTGCAAACAGTGCTATGCGCAGGCGTCCAGAAGTGCTGCACTGTGATTCTGAGTCACTGATCCCGCAGGAGCGCACCTGCTGCGAACCTGTGTGCCAGCACCCCAAGCCCACACCACCCCTTCAGCATCTGAGAGCTAAAGAGGGTGAAGCATCTGGGGGAGCTCATGGACTAGGGTAAGTGGGTTATGGATATGGGCTATATACTGTAATTATATTGGTCTACTGAAAAAAAGCAAAGGAATATAGAAATGCTAAAATGAAGGTAGAGGGGGTGGGGTGCATGTAGACATGTGCAGGTAGGAAGTGACAAGGAGGAGTTTAAGTAGTGATGTGAGAGGAGAGGGATCCTCCCACAATTCCAAGTGCTCACCTGGTTATTTGTAGTCATATCCCTCTCCCTGGGTAATTTTGAGGTGTGGCCAAAACTACTGTGCCTTGGTCTACTGAAAAAAAAAGCCAAAAATATACTGGTTAAGCTTTTGAAAGACATTTCCGATTTCTTTTTTTAAGTCTTGTATATATCGGCTATAACAGTGGGACTTAACTGGATCGTGATTTTTAGAAGTGGCAAAACCTGCCCATACTCTGAAGGAGTGCCCGGAATAGGGGTTGTGTCCTAAGTAAGGGAGGATAAGTCTAGTGTAATGGACAAAAGATGTAGTTGAAAGTGGTTGGCTAGATATGCAAAGAAGTGAGTGATGAGTGGGTTTGAGTTGAAGGGTTCAGAGGAGGTGTAGCATAGTTAACACTGGACACAATACAGTACACAGTGTGTGGGAAAGTAGGGGATTGTGACTGGAGTAGGACTAGTTTTTGTGGAATGCAAGGTGAGAGTGAAGTAATTGTCTATGAAAGTGATTGGTTTGGGTGGAAGAACAAGTGAACTCACTTGGTTGTAAGAAATTGAAAAAGGCTATTTTTTACAGCTGCCAGTGTGAGAGATACTGAAAACCCTATATTTTGCTAGTGATGGATTGTCATGTGGGGATCTGGAGTTGGAACTGAACGGAAAAGGCCTTTAAGAAAAAGTTTAACTTGGGGTGCGGAAAGGAAGGACTTGTTAACGAACGAAGACTGGGAGAGGTGAAATTGAACACCAGTGAGATAGGTCTTGATCGTGTTTGGTTGGAGGTGGAGAACAGAGTGGCAATGAGCAACGAAAGCTATAAAAAGGTAGGCAGAGTGATGAAGTAAAAGATTTTGTGGTGAGATATGAAGACATGGAACAGCTTCCAAGCTCGTAGATATGTTAGCTTGATGTTGTTGGTGTGACCATCAGCCATTGTGGAATATGCTTGGAGAAATAAAGGTTCGGGACTGGAGAGTTGATCTGTAGGTCTGGTGGTTCTATGATGATGCCTGGAGGATGGGACAACAGATCCTGGAGAGGAGATGGTGGAGGATAGTGAACATTGGTCTGAAGGCAAGGGTACAGGTAATAGTTAAATATGAGCAAATGTAGCACCAGCCTTCTGAGGAGGGACATGGTGATGGGCTCTGATGATCTAGAGGAGTGGTAAGCCCAACCTGAACCTCAGATAATGGTGGCTAGATGTATTGGATATACTAATCTTGGTGTGGAGTAAGGTTTGAGGTTTGAGGTCAGGAGGCCAGATTGTAAGGAAGGATTGGTATTGGAAGTAAGCACATATGTGCTGGTCTGACGAGCTTATGTATAGGCTCGGAGAATGAATTACCGTCCTTTCCAGAATCGTAAGAAGGTGGTTCACATGGATAAATCGAGGATTGACTCAAGACTTAAGTAGATGGAAGACACTGGACCGGATGAACTGGTCAAATCTAAGTAGATTGCTTAGATACTGTCTTCCTTGTGGGAGAATCTTTGTAGCATAGTTCATATGGCCTATTAGAATTTGCAGTTCTTTGATGTTTATTTGTTTAGCAGTGGTCGCTGATTTGATGAATTTGAGGAGCCGCTAGAGTTTCTTAGTAGGTAAGCGAGCTTCCATGAGATTGGTATAAATTCCAGGTCATATGGAATTCAGAGTTCTTTGAAGAGATTGGTAGTGGTTTTAAGTGTGGATAGAGGAGATTCAATAAAAAGGAAGTCGTCTAGGTAATGGATTACGTTTGGACATTTTTTAAGACTTAGAAGAATCCAACAGATGACTGGCAAATCATTTGAATATCTTGGGGCTGCTTTTTGAGCCGAATGTGAGCTTGGTAGTGAAATAGTATAGATTATTCCATTGGATTCCTTGGAGATGCCATAACTCTGGGGCAATCGGCAGCAGCTTAAAAGTATTCTTAATGTCGGATTTTGATAATCAGCAACAAGGGCCGTGGCTGGTGATGATCATTATGGCATCATCTACTCTGGCATACTGGATCGAGTAGCCTTCAGAAGGAATGAAAGAGTTGATGCTCGGAGTCGAATATTGGGGGGATGATGAATTGATAAAGAGTTGTTTTTTGAGCAAGTATTTTCTAGTTGCCACTCCAATTGGGTTGACCCGACATATGGGGAATGGAGGTTACTGGAAAGGGCCCACGATATAACGGTTATTGAGCTTATAGATTAGGAATCTTTCCACTACCTTAGGCTCCTTCGTAGCGGAGAGCAAATTAACACTAGGGAGGGAAGCCTGAGGTAATGCTGCCACCCCAGTGTGAAAGCCTGGAGATATTCCGGTGAGTATGAACCTAACCAGGATGGTGCTTTAGCTCCATAGCCCAAGTAGGTTGACGGGTGATTGTCACTTAGTGTGCACATTGTGGCAAATTGCACAAACTTAAAGGAGCTGGCACCTGCGGAAGTAACACCCCCGCAAATTAAAGTTATTACAAATCACTGATGCCCCAAGGTAGTGCACTTGCCTACCGAGACAATCCTTACTAGGGTGAGATGGAGCAGAATGAAGTGAAACAGTAGGTTGAGGACTAGGTTGGTGAACTTGAGAAGTAGCATTTGGGCAGAAAATGGTGGTGTGTAAAGGGGACTGACATAATTGGCATACGGCAGTCTTAATACCCTCAAAGTGGCAGCAGAACAAATCACGGTCTAGAGACATTCAATTTAGAGTGTAGTTAAACTGCGCAAGGGACGCCATATCTATAGGTCAGATCTACAAATAAGTCTAGGTACTTAGGTCAGCGATGAAAGCCAAAAGCAGCAGTGGGAGGCGCGCACAAACGGGTAGAGAGCAAGGGAGGAGACAGGCGGAGCAAACAAGGTAGGAAGGGAACAAGAGAACCTCCCAGCGAGGCAGCAATGAAGAAAATGCCGGGAGAGAGCAGAGGTGAGCAGCGGAAGGGCGGGGCTGCCCGGCCGGGCAGAACCACCGGGGGCATAGAGCGGCAGGAGGGAGGAGGCAGGAATAAGCCAGAAAGGTGGAAGACAGCAAGGAGGGAAGGAGAAGCACCGGGCGAGCAGAACCAGCGGGGGAAGAGACACTGCAGGGAAACGGGGTAGCAAGCCTGGCTCCCACACTTTCTTTCCTCCAATATTCCCACACTGATACTTGGCGACTTCAACATTGCCATTGACACCCCCACCTCCTCAGCAGCCGCCAAACTACTTGCACTCACCTCTTCCCTCGGCCTCTCACAACTTACAGATTCTTCAACTCACCATGCTGGACACTCTCTTGACCTTATTTTTACCAATATTACCCATACCTCCAACCTAGTCATCCACCCTCTCCCTCTATCTGACCATCACCTCCTTACCTTCAACCTCAACACATCTTCTTCCCATCACTCTTCTTTAACCCCAGCCACAATAACCCACAGAAACCTGCTAGAATTTGACTCTACCGAACTCTCCACTGTGCTCCAACCTCTTCTCAGCACTATCACCAACCTCAACTGCCCTGACACTGCCACCTCACACTACAACTCTACTCTCTCTTCCACCCTTGACACCCTTGCCCCCATAACTACACGCAGACGCCCTCAATCTCATCCACAACCATGGCACACCACACACACACGTTACATTCAGAAGTGCTCCCGCACTGCTGAACGGCTATGGAGGAAATCACGCTCCGCAGCAGATTTCCTTCACTACAAGTTTATGCTACGTTCCTACTCCTCTGCCCTCAACCTGGCCAAACAGCAGTACTTTACATCACTAATATCAACTCTGTCCTCTAACCCAAAACATCTTTTTGCCACTTTCAATAATCTTCTCCGCCCACCACCTCCCCCCATCCCTTCCTGTCTCACGGCTGAAGACTTTGCCAACCATTTTACACATAAAATTCAATCTATCCACAATGAACTCTCCTCTCACCGTGGCTCACACACTTCGCTCTCTCAACTAACTCAACCAACCAACAACACCCAATCTACCCCCCCCCCCCCCTCCATTCCCACAGCCACTCTGGACTTCTTTACCCCTGCAACAGAAGATGAAGTCTCCATCCTAATATCATCCTCTCCCCTCACCACCTGTCCCTCAGATCCTATTCCTCCTCAGCTCATCCCTCCCCTCTCTACTACACTAATCCCAGCTCTCACACATATCTTCAACCTTTCCCTTAACACTGGCACATTTCCATCATCTCTAAAACATGCCATAATTACACCCACTCTCAAGAAACCCTCATCCGATTCTGACGTTGCATCTAACTATCGCCCTATCTCTCTACTCCCCTTGGCTTCCAAACTGCTGGAGCGGCTCGTCTATAACCGCCTTACCAGTTTCATCTCCTCTAACTCTCTCCTGGACACTTTCCAATCCGGCTTTCGGCCCCAACACTCCACTGAGACAGCCCTCATAAAAGTCACCAATGACCTGCTCACTGCGAAGTCTAAAGGCCACTTTTCTATTTTGCTTCTCCTGGATCTCTCTGCCGCCTTCGACACAGTTGACCATTCAATTCTACTCCACACTCTCTCCTCCCTCGGCATTCGAGACACTGCTCTCTTGTGGTTCTCATCATACCTCCAAGAACGATCATTTAGCGTCTCCTTCTCCGGCACATCTTCTTCTCCTCACCCCCTGTCTATTGGCATACCCCAAGGATCAATCCTAGGCCCCCTCCTCTTCTCCATCTACACATCCTCACTCGGCACCCTAATAAACTCTTTTGGGTTCCAGTACCATCTCTATGCAGATGACACACAAATCTATCTCTCAGCACCAGATCTATCCCCCTCTCTTCTAGCACACGTCTCAGACTGCCTCTCTAGTATATCCTCTTGGATGTCCGCCCACCATCTGAAACTCAACATGTCTAAGACTGAACTCCTAATCTTCCCACCCTCTACTACAGCTTCAATTCCTCACATCTCTCTCTCTGTCAACAATGACATCATCACCCCCTCCTCCCAAGCTCGTTGTCTCTGGGTTCTACTGGACCCTGCCCTCTCTTTCATCCCACACATACAGTCTCTAACCAAATCCTGTCTTTTCTATCTAAAAAACATATCCAAAATACGCCATTACCTTACACAAGACACTACTAAGATTCTAATACACTCTCTCATCATTTCTCGTCTTGACTATTGCAACTCGCTCCTTGTTGGCCTGCCCATCACTCGCCTCTCCCCACTTCAATCCATAATAAATGCCTCCGCCAGACTCATCTTCAGTACACATCGTTCAGTGTCGGCAGCTCCTCTTTGTCAATCACTTCACTGGCTTCCCTTAGCCTCCAGAATAAAGTTTAAAATCTTGTCCCTAACTTATAAAGCCCTCAACAACAGCACACCCCCATACATCTCTGCTCTCATCTCCAAATACTCCCCCACACGCCCTCTTCGTTCTGCTAACGACCTTCTTCTTTCTACCACTCTTGTAACCTCCTCTCACTCCCGCCTCCAGGACTTTTCTCGCGCTGCCCCTATTCTCTGGAACTCCCTGCCTCGCTTCACCAGACTATCCTCCTGCCTTACATCCTTCAAAACATCAATAAAAACGCACCTCTTTAAAGAAGCCTATAACCTTCCTCCCTAACATGCTCAGCACTACTCTCTCCCTACTGTACCACATAAAACTTTAACCTTTAGATTGTAAGTCTGCGAGTTTCAATCCTGCGCGGTGCTTTAGGGAAAGTGCTATGGACACTGGATTCCAAGCTCAAAGACAGGGCCATACACTCTTTGCAATGTATGAATCTTTAACTTGTCATTGGCTGTAACTTAACTTATGTATAGCGCTACGGAATATGTTGGCGCGTTACAAATAAACGATAATAATAATAATAATAATAATAACATGGGTAGCATACCAGATGACACAGGAGGCAGAGGGACATGTACAGCACAGCACAACGATCAGGACAGTGAGCATGATTGCAGGGGTGAGATGTGTAAAAGTAGGAAGTAGCAAGGAGGGGTTTAAGAAGTGATGTGGAAGGAGAGGGATCCTCCCACAATTCCAGGTGCTCACCTGGTTTATATATATATATGAAGAGTGAGGTAGCAGTGAAAGTCCAGTAATCCACTTGAATAATCAGAGTATTGCAGTGAATAGTGATACCTTTTTTATTGGACAAACTTATTCATAATAAAGCGACAAGCTTTGGAGAGATAATGCCTCTCTTTATCAAGTCAAAAAGCGATAAAAATCTCCTTACACTTATGGAGGGCTGAAGAGTGATAGAAGCCCTCCACCATGCAGAGGACATTAGTACAGAAAACGAATAATACATTTGTAATTCCATTTGAGTGCCTAAAGATAAGTTGAAATTAGTAAATTTTCTGGTTTGGGCATAATCCATCCTGATTAATACAGTGAGCATATGCTTAAAAAGCCCATGTATCTAGTGGTTTTTGGATTAAAAAGAGTGAGAATGCATTGTTTTCTCATTTGCATGTGCCTGCCTCCGGTCTGTAAAAGTGCAGTGTAACAACCGTATTTCTGAGAAATCAGAGCAAGAAATACGTAGCCTTTTAAATTTAATTACAAATGCATTATTCATTTTCTGTACTAGCTACATAGTAATTGAGATTGAAAAAAAGACACAGTCTCATTTGAGATTGAATTAAAAAAACACAACTGTAAGGGGCCAACAAAAACTCTTAATTTTAAAAGGGCAGATTTTAACGGTCTAAGGGCAGTAATACAAAGTATAGACTGGGACAGAGAACTGATAGGTAAAAACACTGACCATAAATGGACAACATTTAAATCCTTACTACTAAATATACATACACATCGGCATATATCGTGTGGAAATAAAAGTAAAAGGAGTAAATCCCATCCAATGTGGCTTAACAATGATTTAAAGATCAAGATACGCAGTAAAAGACAAACATTTAAATTATACAAACAAGAGGGGACAGAGACTGCTTTACGGGAATACAAGGAAATCAACAAGGCTTGCAAAAGCGCTATTAGACTGGCTAAAATAGAAAATGAAAAGTTAGTTGCAAAAGAGAGTAAGACTAACCCTAAAATATTGTTTAAGTATATTAATGGAAAGAAGGCGAGGAAGGAAGCTATAGGAACATTACAATGAGACACAGGCCATCTGATAATTAGTGACCAGGAAAAGGCAGATGAGCTAAATAGTTTATTTTCTTCGGTATACACAAGGGAGGTACCAGTGGTTGGGGCACTGCAACAAAATGGGGCTACACTACCTTAGACGAATAATTGGTTAACGCAGGAAGAAATCCAAAAGAGGTTGGAAAAAATAAATGTTAATAAAGCCCCAGGTCCTGATGGAATACATTCACGGGTACTGAGGGAGCTTGGTTCTGTAATAGCAAAACCATTAGATCTCATTTTTCAAGATTCACTCAAAACAGGGTCTCTACCAGAAGAAAAGCAGAGGTGATACCTATATTTAAGAAGGTAGCAAGAGCAAATCCAGGGAATTATAGACCTGTGAGCCTCGTTTCTGTAGTGGGGAAGCTTTTAGAAGGGTCAATAAGGGATAACATGCAAGAATATGTCTATTTGAACAGGATCATAAATAGGAGGCAATATGGATTTATGAGGGATAGGTCATGTCAAACAAATCCAATTAGTTTCTATGAGGAGGTTAGTAGGAACCTGGATCAAGGCAACACAGTGAATGTAGTCCTTTTGGATTTTGCAAGGGCTTTTGATACAGTGCCACATGGAAGACTATTGTGCAAACTAAGGGATGCAGGAATTGCAGTAAATATCTGCTCATAGATGGAGAGCTGGCTAAAAAGACAGGAAGCAAAGAGTTGTGGTAAATGAAACATACTCAGATTGGACTAATGTGGTAAGTGGAGTTCCTCAGGGTTCAGTATTACAGTGCCTTGCAAAAGTATTCACCCCCCCCTGACTTTTTACCCATTGTGTTACATTACAGCCTTAAGTTCAATGTTTTGTTAATCTGAATTCTTTGTGATGGATCAGAACACAATAGTCTAAGTTGGTGAAACAAAAGGGGAAAAAAAATATACATAAAACTATTTTTTTAGAAGTAGAAAACAGAAAATTGGCATGTGTGTATGTATTCACCCCCTTTGTTATGAAGCCCATTAAAAGCTCTGGTGCGACCAATTGCCTTCAGAAGTCACATTAGTGAAATGATGTCCACATGTGTGCAATCTAAGTGTCACATGATCTGTCATTATATATACACACCTTTTTTGAAAGGCCCCAGAGGCTGCAACACTTAAGCAAGAGGCACCACTAACCAAACACTGCTATGAAGACCAAGGAACTCTCCAAACAAGTAAGGGACAATGTTGTTAAGAAGTACAAGTAAGGGTTAGGTTATAAAAAACAAACCCAACACATCACATAAAGAACACCATCCCCACAGTGAAACATGGTGGTGGCAGCATCATGCTGTGGGGATGTTTTTCAGCAGCCAGGACTGGGAAACTGGTCAGGGGATGATGGATGGTGCTAAATAAAGGAATATTCTTGAGCAAAACCTGTACCACTCTGTGCGTGATTTGAGGCTAGGACGGAGGTTCACCTTCCAGCAGGACAATGACCCTAAACACACTGCTAAAGCAACACTTGAGTGGCTTAAGGGGAATCATGTAAATGTGTTGGAATGACCTACTCAAAGCCCAGACCTCAATCCAATAGAAAATCTGTGGTCAGACTTAAAGATTGCTGTTCACTAGCGCAAACCATCCAATTTGAAGGAGCTGGAGCAGTTTTGCAAGGAAGAATGGGCAAAAGTCCCAGTGGTAAGATGAGGCAAGCTCATAGAGACTTATCCAGAGACTTGGGGCTGTGATTGCCGCAAAAGGTGGCTCTACAAAGTATTGACTTTAGGGGTTGAATAGTTATGCACATTGACTTTTTCTGTTATTTTGTCCTATTTTTTGTTTGCTTCACATTAAAAAAAAATAAAAAAAACATCTTCAAAGTTGTGGGCATGTTCTGTAAACTAAATGATTCAAATCCTCAAACAATCCATGTTAATTCCAGGTTGTGAGGCAACAAAACACGAAAAATGCCAAGAGGGGTGAATACTTTTGCAAGGCACTGTAGGTCCTCTCCTTTTTAACATATTTATTAAATTACGTAGAAGTAGGACTCGAAAGTAGTGTCTCCATTTTTGCTGATGACACAAAGTTGTGAAAGGTAATTTAATCAGATAATGATGCACTTTCCCTCCAAAGGGATTTACATAAATTAGAGGAATGGGCATCTAAATGGCAGATGAGATTTAATACAACTAAATGTAAAGTTATGCATCTGGGAAGGAAAAATAGCCATGCAATTTATAATCTTAATGAATCTAATCTAGGGGTATCTGATATCGAAAGGGATATGGGAGAACTATGGGAGTACTTGTGGACACCCATCTAGGTAACAGTGCTCAATGCCAAGCAGCAGCTGCAAAGGCAAATACAATATTAGCATGTATAAGGAAGGGTATAGAAGCAAAGGAAGCAGATACTGTCACTATACAAATCCCATTGTACACCCTCATTTGGAATATGGAGTACAATTTTGGGCACCACTTCATAAAAATGACATTTTAGAGCTGGGAAAGGTACAGAGAAGGGCAACAAAACAAATAAGGGGAATGGAGGGGCTAAGTTATGAAGAAAGAGTAACCAAATTAAACTAATTTTCTCCAGTAAAAACAGAGTTTAAGTATTTAAAAAAAAAATAAAGTACATAAAATAAATTAGATACATAGGTATCTTCAATTCCTAGTGAAATCCAGAAAAAAAGTCCATGTTTATTTTAAGGGTATTAATTAGTTTTAAGGATTGACATAGCAGGGACACAGATTGTTGCAAGATATTTATTACAATTCTACATCTCCATTTTGACTAATCAAAACCATATCATAACTAGCAAAAAGGTGCAGTTGCTTAAAAAATTATTATTTTTTCTATATGGCCTTTGAAAAAACAAAATGGGGGCAAAATTTTACATAGTATTTGAGGTTAAAAAAATACTTTTAGTCCATCAACCCAAACAGATTGACACGCCCCTGACACGCCAACATCCGTGCAGTCGATGAAGCAGAAATTGTGACTCAGAGAAGGCAAAACTTTGCCAGTCAGAAGAGGTTCAATTTTGGTATGGCACATTGAAGTAGTTCCTGACGAAGAACCCTTGTCAGCAGGTCGCCGTGACCAGCCATTTGCTTCGGAGCCCCAAACGCAACAGGTTTCGAAGTTCTGACGTCTGGTAGCTCCCTGGTTCATGTGGACGATGAGTTTCTCAACTGTAGTGTGTTGGTTGGTCCTCACACACCTGTGCAGCCGACGTTCACCTCTGACATCAATGTCACGTGGTGCTACGCAGTTTCCATGCCCTTTATTCGCAGTGGTGAGGTTTGTCCAGTCATGGTACACTTTAACCACAGCAACACGCAAACCGCCCTGTTTCAGAAATACTGCCAGCCTTGGCACAAAAGCCAATGATCATCCTCTTTTCAAAGTCTGATAAATTGCACGTTTTACTCATGATGGTTGATATGTTTGCAGAATGACTACATGTCACCTTATACACCCATCAAGACAGCTGTATTTCATTAGCCACACTCTGCTGTCATCAAAAGTATATAGTAAACAAATAGTATATTTGTATTTACATTTGAATATCTAACATAAGCAAAAAAAAATAATCTTATTTCCTGTTCAGACTATACTTATCTGGCATTTACCAATTCCCTGTGGGTGCCGGATAATATATATATATATATATATATATATATATATATATATATATATATATATATATATATATATATATATATATATATATATATATATATATATAGGTATTCTGTCATACTTTTCTCTTTATGCCCCTCTTAAACTGATACACAACAACACAGGAGGCTTTAAGGTACATTTCAAAACTTTACTGTGTCTTCAGCCAGTTTTACAATAAGTAAGAAAACAAAAAATAGAAAACAGAAATAAGCAGGCCTAGCTTCCTTTGAAGCGCTAACTTTACTTATCTGAGACAGTTCTATCACTAACCAAGCTCAAACCCAGGTTGGAGAAGAAAAAAAAAAACAGTTCCATAATACCAATAATTTTTTATGCCACTGGCCTGTATGTCCCATAAATCCATCTCTCAGTTACAGGCTTTGAAAGCTGTGCTCACCTGATGGCACGGATGACAACTGGACAAATGTGTCCTTCTAAGATCAATAGGGTGTAATTCTGACTCCTCGCAACGTTTGTAGTTATTGGCATACTCTATTCATGGAAGGTTAGAAGGTTACTGGATTTCACTTGGAATAAAATATACCTGTGTTTCTATTTACATTTATATTCTATATTTTATTAAGAAGTGCTTATAAGCTTTGTTCTTATTGCCTAAAATCAAACAAATATTACCTGCTTGGGTCAGCCCTCTGCTGTACTTGCTGTGTCTCATACTAACCAATCAGTGACCATCTCACAGCAACATGCTGCTTAGAGGTGTTCCCTGAAAGGCTAGAACACTACAGTGGGCATCCAGCACTAAAGACTGTGAGCCGGATTCAATTGAGCAATCGTAAGTTACTGGAGCCCGTAAGCGAGGCCATAAGTTAATTTGCTATTTAATTGGAGTCTTTTTGTGGGCTCCAAACGGTTTACAGGCTTTAAAACATTGTGGTTGTTAAACCCGGAACTTACAGTCTCCCGAAGCCTTTGATCTTTCCCGTCTGCAAGACTTTCCGATTGCTAAAAATCGATATTCACTTGCTACAATTCCCCAAGCCCACAAGTGTTTTCACACCCATAAAATGGCTAGTGCTAGAGAGGACCCGCAGGGGGGTTTAACCCATGTCCGTAGCACTGTAAATGCAAATAAAAAATAAATACTGCATTGTAAATAATGGGGAAAGCGATGAAAGACATTAGAATTAATTGCACAACAGTCTCAAGCTCGCAAATTGGCAGTAAAAAAAACAAACAAAAACTATTTTTATGTTTCCTTTCAGGGTTATATCGATCTCGGGAATCAATGAGTTAATACATATCAGGCCACCCATATGGACTAGAACAGTATTGGCATTCATTTTTATTATTTTGTATTTTCAGGGTTTACGAGTCCCATCACATATTGAACCTAATTGATATGTAACCTCCATGTTTTACTGCCATAATGATGAAAGTCTTATTTTCTATTGGCTGTTTAAAGTGGGAGGTTACGGTCTTGCTTAATTGATCATATTCCAGCCCTGAACTGCTACAACGAGTGCATGCCCGCAGACATACGGCCTGGATCCCGCGAGATGCAAGCTTGCAATTGAATCAGGCTCTGTGTCTGCATATGCTGCAGAGGGTAGACCTATACTGGGACTATTTGATACTAGGCAGTAAAAACAGAGCTTATAGGCACATCTTAATAAAATAAAAGTATTTAAAATTCAATACATAGGTATATTACATACCTAGTAAAATCCAGAAAACTTCCATATCCCTTTAACCCCTACCCAACACTGTGAGACAATTAACCTCCTTAATAAATTATTATATTAAATAATAATGTATTTCAAACTATCTATACTTTAATCATATAGTTGTCTTGGCTTTAAAGTTAAACAGGTGAACAAACAGACAAGAGATGTCTTATAAGAAAGTTATGAAGCTGGAGAAAATTTAGAAGACGAGGACATAATGAAGAATGAGGAGAGAGAGAAACAAAGGTACTGTAACAAATCACCACTAATACAGTATTATTAAACAGAATAGCTTTTAATGAAATAAACCCTCAATGAGGTGATAATTATTCTCCATAAAACACCCTTCCAAATGAAAGTAAAATAACTTCTTTTTTTTTTTAGCAAGATAGAGATTGAATTCCAAGATCATTACAGATTTGGCAAATTCTCTTTGATATACCAATTTCTGTGCAAATTGTAATTTTTGAAAATGGAAATACCGGTCAGGAAATATATAAAAGTGGAGTTTAACTGCATATTGAATAAATACACTAGCAGTTAAACGAAATGTTGATTACTTGTCTGTTAAATCCTGTAAACAAAAGTTCTTGTTTTTTCCCCCCTTCATAGTTTTTCCTAAAAAATTTTTTGCACAAAAACAAAATTATATGAATCCTACCCTACCTTTTTTTTTATAAATAGTAATTTTTATATAGGTCACAAGATAATAAAGCTACAAATATATATAAACTGTGAATGGGGTGATAAGGGAGAATATGTAATTCTTTTAAAATAAGGACTTCAATAAAATCTCCTAATATAAAAAAAGGGATGAATAGTGATTTGAACTGAGAACCTACCGTTCTAAAAACAGAGGCTTCAACCCATTGCACCACATCTGTGCATGTTTAGCCATTCATAATTTACAGCCGAAACCTTATTATCTATGCAGATGTTTATGGGAGGGCTTCAGGGACTATACAAGCAATAATTAAACATTACAGTATATCATTACATTCTTTAAAAATGTAAACCACTATAAACACATCTGATGGTGCATATGGCGACTTCTAGTAAAGTTAAGGTATAATTGATATTAATCAATGCTGTTGTTCTCACATCTGATTTGCCCTTAAAAACACATCTATGGTTTGACCATTTCAAACTGATTTCTGGGTTACTTCTTCAATTCTGGGTTACTTCTTCAATTCTCAGCTTTAGTTATCCTTCATTTATGGTGGTTCTGAGCACCTCTGGTCACATTCCATACATTGTATGTTTCTTAGGCATGATAAAACATTTACTGTGAATCTAAAATATGATTTTCTTTTTGTTTTTTAATAATGCACCAGACTGTATACGCTCTGGATCTCTCCTTCCTCTGAACAATGTATGGTCTCTGGAGTCATAGCCGCCCAGGGGGAAATACTATGTTGATAGCCTTTCGAGACTACATATTACACCCCCCGGCTGTATGAGCTCCTTATGTCTCCACTCTATGAATCATATATTAGAAAAAATATATTTCAATATACGAACGTTGGCTTTCAATTAATCTAGGGATCCATTGACCAGACTGGCTTCCTTCTTAGAAACAAGTCTCATTATTGATGACTGACTCACAGGATTAATGGCTTCCTTTTGCATAGGATGACTGAGGTTTAAACCTGCAAAGAGCCAGCCTCTGTTAATATCACACATACGCAAAAGGAAGCAATTCGTAATTAGGCTTTGGGAATCAGATCAGTCTGGTGGAAGGATCTCTTAGACTGAATGACAGGCAAAATATAGTAAAATCAAAAACTGCTTTTTAATTACTACTTTAATAACTTCCAGTTGCAGATACACAGATTTAATTGGTACTTTATACAGATGTTGACTGTGTTTCTGTAGTTTTCTATTTAATGATATTTAAATGTGATATGTAACATCACAGACTAGAATGGGAACAACATAGCAATTATGTGTGCCAACAGCATAGAAGCAATGTTAAAGAAGATCTTACATTTGCAGTGAACTATTATATTCAATTTTGGGAGGAAACCATATGTTTTTGTTCTTAACAGGTTGATCGCAGACCTCTATTCAATTCTGTTGTAAGGCTGCCACACTTGTGGAAACTATATGGAAATGCAACTCACGTGAATCACCCCCAGCGCACAACTTCAGGCCAAGAAGCAGAGGTCTAATGATCCAATTTAGAATTTGTCACATAAAAGCAGAATCTGAAAAAATTATGATTCTGTAAAATTATTTCATGCTCATGCCTGACACAGGTGCTAAAGGTTGTTAGTTTGTTACCTCCTCATGTGAAGATTTTCCTAAACTACTGCAGTCCTTAATGGGACCATGGAAGTTTTCTAGATCTCACTTAAGGAATATAATATCCCTATACACCTCTTTATTTTTGTGTACTTTATTAAAGGAATACGCAAGTTTCCTGAATTATGAAGCATCTGATAGAGGAGAATCAGTAGTGCAAGAAAATATTTTATGGATGAGAAAATACCCAAATAAAAATCAATTTGCTAAATCTCTTGAGTTTGTAAACAGTTGTTTTCTCTGCTAACATTAGCATGAAATTCATAATTCGTTTTGGCCAATCACTGGCAGCTAATACTTTTTGATACATTGTAACAATTCGTGATGGCAGTTTGTGCAGGAAGGAATCATGGGATGTACTGTTCCCCATGTTGAAGGAACTAGAAGGAGCCAGACACTGATCTGTAGATCTCTGCATCAAGTTGCTGCTGGCTTAAAGGTTAATTTAGAGTTAAAAACCATACCCAAAAGCAGTGTGCCTATATAAGCAGCTCTGGGGGAGTGAAAAACAAGTTATATTTTTGAATAAAATAAATCTGTATGGCATCATGTGTTAGATGAGGAAAAAAGGGAAAACAGGGAAACTTAGAAATACATTTAAGAAGCCCTGCCTTTTTTTGCCTAAAATCTTACAAATAGTTCCTAACTGGATTTCCCTTTTGCAGCTCATGAAGACAGCGTACCTCTATGTGCATTGTATCATAGCAACCACGCAGTGGCAACATTCTGCCACATGATCATTGAGACAGGTCATTGACAGGCTTAATTTGAAAAACAGCACTTCATAGTTGTGTGTAAGCTAAAGAGGGCAACAAATAGGTAAAAACTGTATGATTTTAGGCAGAAAAAAATCTTTTAAACACTTCTTACTAAAATAAAGTACATGAAAGTAAATAGATGCCTAGGTATATTATATTCCTGGAAAAATCCAGAAACCTTCCATATTCCTTAAAGTTTTGCTACATTTGGAATGACAAAAAAAAATTAGTTTGGAAATGCATTGCAAAATAATGTTTTTCTGCAAAAGCTAATTCAAGATATTCTTTTGGGTAGCCCCCGATATTTAATACAAAGTTTATAAGAAATGTTTAGCATACTTGTAAGAACAGACCTTGATAGCTAAGGTTGGAAATTCCAGGCCAGTTCTTTAAGATATGTCATTCTGAACTTGTAATAAATAGCATTTGGTTAAAAACTGTATGACCACCATGGTAAGCCTTGTACAAGCCAATAGTAAACCAGGACATCATTGTGGGTGGTTATTGCGGATATTAATTGGGTCACCATGAGTAGGGGGCAGGCGCAAACACTAACGAGAAGACAATCGTTTAGAGTGACAGAGGTGGTAAGAACCGATCAACTACTCGAGAAACCGGAGAGAAGAATCATATCGTGTTGGCGCTTATATAATTGAATAAATGGACAGTATAGTCCAATATTTCTACAAGTACTTCTGATAATGGGTAAACGGTTTGCAAAAGGATTATTTGTTTTTTCAATTGTATGCATTTCTGGCAAAATCCACTTGTCTTCTATTACCTCTTCTATCTGTGAGGATATATTTATTGTTAAGGCCGTGGGACTGAGCTTAACTACCACAAAGTGAATTGCTATTTGCACTTATATACACCATAGACCACTGAAAAGAGAACACATAGGAGAAGTCTTAGACATCTCTATTCATTCTGTAAGCATTTTCCCATTAATAGTTATTGATCTTGAAGATAAAGTGTTGAGGGGCTACAGAGTCCCTTTAATGGTGTGAAATATTGATCAAGAATATATGTTGAATACCAAAAAGCAGATATGCAGGAGTTGACATATACATGTAACAAAGATCTCAGAAGGAAGCAAAACTATGTTCTTTAGAGAGAGAAATCTGAATGAAATTGTGCTTTTACTATTTTGTATAAAAAGAGTGTCATCACTCCCACTTGGGTAAAACGGGGATCCTGTGCTGGTAATGATTTTACAACCACGACTGCTTTCTTGTAAAGGTCAAGCTGACCAAGGGGAGACGTTGACACTTGTCTGGAGATTGGAGTTTCCATTAAAAGTCTTCAATCTAGACTGAAACTATCAAAATCAGTTTTGATTATGTAAACATTCATTTAATCTTTCAATGTAAGTTGATTGAAAGACATTACTGTACCTTCCCCAGATATGTGACACAATATAATGAAATATAATATACTAAAATTCAACTGGTCATGGCCAAGAGAACTCCTTTAAATCAATAAATAAGCTCAAGTCGCACTCCTCCCACACAAAAGAAAACATCCCTTCATAATGATATAAGGTCAAGAAGGTACACATTCATAACAAATCCAGCTGTATTAATGAGTCTCATATTCAGATGTATGCAAATACCAAGGTCACATCATTTGCTGACCCTTATTTGGGGTCGACACTCATTCATTAAGATATTGGGCAGCAAATAAAGATGGGTAGGCCAACAACTCCGTGTCAGCCAACTGTAGTGGCGTCTTTGTTGCGAGAGATGAAATGCATTATGGGAAGAGGCCAGTTTAAATGCAATGATCCTTCATCGACCTTCACAAATTCCAAAGAAAAAAGGATCCTGTAGCTTCTGATCATATTTAGTGCCAAAATGAGTGCAGCATTGTCATTTATTCTCAAAAATACCCACTATTATCATGAAAAGAGTAGAACGGAGGAAAAATAAAAATAAACCCCCCAAAAAAAATCTCAACCGACTGTTACACATACCCGCTGAATATTGCCGGACAGACGCACGTCATACCAATAAAATCTTTGAGGAAAACGCTGCTGGCTCTCAATACAAAACATTTAATGGTGTGTCTGTTCTGTATTAGTCCCATGTCAGAACGACAATGTCCCTTATATTGCACACCAAACACTCGCCCTGTTATTTAAATATCCCCTTCCCTATTTCCATAGAGGTCTTTAGCGATCCTTGAGGTCTTGAAGCTTTTAAGTGGCTTTCCCGAGTTCAATCTTCTTCTGGATAGCCCGTGTGGAGTGGTAAATTAAAGAGTCGATAAGACCTGCAACTGCAAAAGAAATGAACAGTTAAGTCAGAGTACACCTAGAGGACAATAAAACCAAGACACAGTTAATTATCCAAGGTGTTTTACACGTAGGAGTTTAAAAATATTACTTAAAGCAGCATGGTACAGCCTAATTGTCAATGTGTTTTTTCCTTCAAATCATGTATGATGAACGGATTCCAATACTGGACCGCTTTCACTGGCTTGCCCCTGTCAGCCAATGAGTGGCAATCTAGTTGTATGAATTATAATAACCGGCCAACGAAATCTCTTTTATTCTCTCCATTCAAAAAAAGACACATTTACTATTCGTTTCACTTTTGTAATGTTTAAAATCTACTTTTTTTTTTATTTGCATGAAAATAAAATGTGTTCCATGTGCCTTTAAAGGGACTCGGTCACCCCAAAAATTAATTTACTCCTTAAATAGAATGACAAACTAGCTCGCATTGAGTAATGCCTAAGTTTGAGTTTGAATGAACATGCAATGGAGCAGCTATCAAATAATAATTAAGATTCAAGATAGTTTGTCTAGTGGCAAAACACAAACAAAATGTGATCATACAGTTACATCCATTCATCAACTGTCTCAAGCGACAAATTAGCACACCGAGTTGCATAATAGCATAGAGGAGCAGCACTTTCAGTGCTGAATATCTCAGGAAAAACTTACTGTCAAGGATAGTACAATTCTAGAGACAGATTTTAATGCTCTGTAAAATAAAGACAACTTTCTGTAGGTGTGTCCGTGTCCCTTTATGTCGATCTTCTGAATAAAACTGGATATCATTCATATCATCCATTATGGATCTTTAATTTAGGTAGATTGTTCTGGGTGAGTAAAGTACTGCAATGATAAACCATCCCAACCGCTTTTTCTAGACAGCCACAGAATTAGTTTACAGATTAAATAGTTTCATAAAAAGTGCAAATACTAAATGTAGAAAATTGTCTTATCAACAGAAACACTTAAATTGTCTCCACGTTGTGGTAGTGACAGCGGCCCTTTATATATAAAGCATCATATCAACATATTCTTGTATGTACACAAACACAATTTACCTGTGAATACACCTCCAATTATGGCACATACTCCTGTTAGAAAATGTGTAAATGACCTAATATAGGGGGGAAAAAAAGGAAAGATTATTATTGTGTCACAAGAAATTGACTATACACGAGCAACTTGCCCCTTCTGGTCTATTTACAATTCTATTAGTTCCTTACCATCATCCTAAATTCCTTAGAGCCCCGTACTATCACATATATAGTTGTGAGCAATACGGGTTGTTGCTAACGCTTGTGGGCTCGCATAGCGAGCGCGCCGCAACAGTGGCCCTTGCAGTTGCTGGCAAGAAGCGCCAAAGGCTCTCCTTGGGCTGGTGGAGATGAGCACGTAGGTGCTCATCCCTACGACCCCGTACAAATTAGGAAGGGAGCGCCAAAGGCGCTCACTGCACTGGTGGAGATGAGCACCGACCTACGCACATCAAAAAAAAAAAAAACATCACTCACAGCACGGGGGGGGGGAGGGGTCAGCCTGGACATCTGTGAGTGAGGTTACGCGCGAATTTAAGTCAAATGTGCAGAGTTTCACCACTCAAAAAAGTCGCCTATGCAAGAGAAAAAAAGGCAGCCGAAAAAAACGAAAACGAGGCTACACCAACCCTAAACACGCAAAACACCGCCAGGCACATACGAGGTACAAAATACGCTATTAGGAAGGACGCGTAACACACACTCCAGACCCGCGTAACACATACACACTCGCCGCCATTTTACAACACTACCTTACAACTAATAACATTACGAATCTAAAATGCCGCTTTACACAAATAAACAAACGGTTTGGCCTCGTGCACGCAGCCTATTTACACTGCACACTGACACATTGATGACACTTACACCTCATGTCACCAACAGTCCAAATGTACATTGTATGCTGCAGGAAAAACAGCAGCGATTGTTAGCTCTTCAGCATATTCATTCCTGGATATATTCATTACAAATAGGTAAAGTATATTAATTTATTAGTTAGTTATTCTAAAAAATAAAAATTAGATAAAAAATAAATGAGCAGAGAAGAAACTCGCTTTGCCAAAGGCACTTGGAGCTCACAATCAGCGCCAAGGGTCTCAGAGGAGGAAAATTACACAAGGGGAAAGGCTTGCAATGAGCGCCAAAGGCGCTTAGCGCGGAGCTTGCAATGTGCACCGAAGGTGTTCAGACAACTAAAAAGTAGAGGCTCGCAATGAGCGCCGAAGGTACTCAGAGAACTAAAAGCCTTACATTGTGTGCCAAACAGCATTGGCTGCCTTACAATTTTATTGACTGTAATTTATTAAGGGGCAAGTCACTAGTCAAAAATAATGTCTGGATCCACTTGCTATAAATGTAGAATTGATTGTAAAAAAGTAGTTTGTTCATGTTTAGATGTTACATTATACATTAGCGCTATGGAATATGTTGGCGCATTAAATGTTGGCGCATCAGTCTGTCATTAGTCAAGATTGGCAATTCTGTTTATCACTTTGAAAACTTATGTTTTTACCTGCCTTCAACCCTTTTTACAAGCTTTCAGAGACAAATGTTACAGGCAATTGATATATTTCCACTGAGCAGCACTGGCCAGTTTGCATTTTAGATACATTTGTCATCGTTCAGTTGTGTCCGATTCTTTGTGATCCTAAGAACTACAGCACGCCAGGCACATGGGTCAGCAATGTGCCTCTGAGCATCCATTTTGTTTACATGTGCCTTCAATCTTTCCCAGCATCACAATATCCTCTAGGGAATCCTGCCGTCTCATGATATGGCCAAAATATTTGAGCTTCAGCCTCATGATCATACCTTCCGGTGAACAGTTCCTCTTGATTTCCTGTAGTATTGATTTATTGGATCATCCTGCAGTACAAAGAACTCCAAGTAGTTTTTTCTAACACCACCATCAAAGTTCTTTGGCTCTCAGACTTTATGGTCCAGCTCTCACATCCGTATGTTACCACTGGGAGTACCATAGTTCTAACTATGAGGGCCTTTGTTGATAGCATAATATCTTTACTTTTTAACGGCGTTGCAATAGCTTTTCTCCACAGAAGCCACATGGCTATAGTCTTCATCTGCAGAGATCTTTGAGCCCAGGAAAATAAAATCTGTCCCTGCCTCCAATTCTTTTCCATTTATTTGCCAGATTCCTCAGAAGGTGGATGATCTGCCACTCCGATCTCTTTAGGATCTTGCCCCATTTTGTTGTGATCCACAAAGGCTTTGGAATAGGCTATGAAGCAGAAGTTTTCTGGAACTTTTTTTTTTTTCTCTATTATCCAGCAGATATTGACAGTTAATTTTTATTTCTCTTGTTGTGTTTATACATAAAGTTTTTTTGGCAAAGACAGATGCATTAAAAACTACAGTAAAATCCTGGTTATCTGGCACCTAACCAACCGGCACACTCAAGCAACTGGAACCAGCATCAATTACCCATTTTAAAATGTACTCCTGTTAAACCAGCATAACCGGCACTATCAGGAGTTCGGGACTGCAAAAAAAAAAAATATATGCTTTTTTTCTGGGCATAAAATGGCCTAGTTTAGGTGCCAAAACCCTTTCAAATGCATTTTGAGGGCTTTTGGGGTGTTAAAGAGTCGTTTAGACACTCACATTCGGAGACTCATGATTAATCCGGAAACTACACTTATGCGGCAATAGGGCGTCCCCAACTAAATTAGCTTGGAATAAGAATATTTACACAAACTTAAAAGTAAACATCGGTGTTCATTTACCAACTGTTACATGTCTGGGAAAAGATGTTTCCATGTATCCTCCACTTTTTCAGTAAATTAGTAGCTCCTTACAACTTCATTACTAAATTTCTGTATTTACGGAGTGTATTTGAAGGTTCATAATGTATCGGGACTGCTACCTTGCTACCCACTCCAGTATATTTAACATGAAAACCACATGCATAAGCACAACCAGCAACACAGTTTGGCATGCTTCGTCAATATGGTCAACAAGAGTCGGACACGGCTGAAGGACTGAACAATGTATTACTGCTCCCCAAAAATATTACTTTGTTCCATTTGCCACTAAATAAAGCGAAAATATAACAAGACCCCTTGCTCAGAGGATTTCATACCTGTGCTTTTCTGTAAGTTTTACCATCATTGGAGACAACTCATAGAGGACAAACACTCCGGGCAGACCCTGATCGCCAATCAGCCCATTTGCTATTTTTTCATGTCTTGTAACTGAAAACTGATTGGTTCTTACTACCTGTAAAAGAAAATAAGCATTATTCAGAAATGTGATAGCAATGAGTCTGGAGTAACAAACAAAAAAGTATTTACTACTTGACTAGGGCTCTAAGTAATGTTACCAAACAATTTCATAAGCAATTGGTTTCATCAGGACATCACATTCCCCAATATAGATGTTTTTTGAAGAATTCGAAAAGAACACACTAAATATTTTTATCCAGCTGGTTATATAAGACAACGGCTGCCCACATAAAAAAGAAAGGATGTATTTTTTTATTTTATTTGAATATCATTATGAGTTGTAGTAAATACGACATTTACAATCAAATGAAAAATATATAATTCAAACCATGCCAATAGCAAACAAACAGTTATGGACATTCACTCAATATGGACACCAGAAAGGAGACATACAGTGCCTCGCAAAAGTATTCCCCCCCTTGACTTTTTACCTATTTTGTTACATTACAGCCTTAAGTTCAATGTTTTGTTAATCTGAATCTTATGTGATGGATCAGAACACAATAGTCTAAGTTGGTGAAGTGAAATGAGAAAAATATATACATAAAACTATTTTTTAGAAATAGAAAACAGAAAATTGGCATGTGCGTCTGTATTCACCCCCTTTGTTATGAAGCCCATAAAAAGCTCTGGTGCAACCAATTACCTTCAGAAGTCACATAATTAGTGAAATGATGTCCACCTGTATGCAATCTAAGTGTCACATGATCTGTCATTACATATACACACCTTTTTTGAAAGGCCCCAGAAGCTGCAACACCTAAGCAAGAGGCACCACTAACCAAACACGGATATGAAGACCAAGGAACTCTCCAAACAAGTAAGGGACAATGTTGTTGAGAAGTACAAGTCAGGGTTAGTGTATAAAAAATATCCAAATCCTTGAGGATCCCCAGGAGCACCATCAAATCTATCATAACCAAACGGAAAGAACATGGCACAACAGCAAACCTGCCAAGAGACGGCCGCCCACCAAAACTCACAGACCGGGAAAGGAGGGCATTAATCAGAGAGGCAGCACAGAGACCTAAGGTAACCCTGGAGGACCTGCAGAGTTCCACAGCAGAGACTGGAGTATCTGTACATAGGACGACAATAAGCCGTACTCTCCATAGAGTTGGGCTTTATGGCAGAGTGGCCAGAAGAAAGCCATTACTTTCAGCAAAAAAACAAAATGGCACGTTTTGAGTTTGTGAAAAGGCATGTGGGAGACTCCCAAAATGTATGGAGGAAGGTGCTCTGGTCTGATGAGACTAAAATTTAACTTTTCAGCCATCAAAGAAAAACGCTATGTTTGGCGCAAACCCAACACATCACATCACCCAAAGAACACCATCCCCACAGTGAAACATGGTGGTGGCAGCATCATGCTGTGGGGATGTTTTTCAACAGCCGGGACTGGGAAACTGGCCAGAGTTGGGGTAAAGATGGATGGTGCTAAATACAGGGATATTCTTGAGCAAACCCTGTACCACTCTGTGTGTGATTTGAGGCTAGGACGGAGGTTCACCTTCCAGCAGGTCAATGACCACAAACACACTGCTAAAGCAACACTTGAGTGGTTTAAGTGGACACATGTAAATGTGTTGGAATGGCCTAGTCAAAGCCCAGACCTCAATCCAATAGAAAATCTGTGGTCAGACTTAAAGATTTCTGTTCACAAGCGCAAACCATCCAACTTGAAGGAGCTGGAGCAGTTTTTCAAGGAGGAACGGGCAAAAATCCCAGTGGTAAGATGTGGCAAGCTCATAGAGACTTATCCAAAGCTGTGATTGCAGCAAAAGGTGTCTCTACAAAGTATTGACTTTAGGGGGGTGAATAGTTATGCACATTGACTTTTTCTGTTATTTTGTCCTATTTGTTGTTTGCTTCACAATAAAATAAAAAAATAAAATCTTCCAAGTTGTGGGCGTGTTCTGTAAATTAAATGATGCAAATCCTGAAACAATCCATGTTAATTCCAGGTTGTGAGGGAACAAAACACAAAAAATGCCAAGGGGGGTGAATACTTTTGCAAGGCACTGTATTATTATAAATGGTAACATGTTAGTTTATCTTGAGTCATTAAAAGGATCACTCTGGTCACATATTGTACTACATTTGAAATATGTTTTTTTTTTTGGATCAAGATAATCTCACATTCAAAATTTATATAAGAATAAAATAAACCTATTTGAAATCAGTCTTGTTCAACAATATGAAAAAAATCAAACCCAGGCTATTATGGTGGATCAGCAATTTTTTCATTAGTATACTTTTTTTTATTTTTGCATTACCCACCTGTCCGTCCACTTTTACATAAACCGTGGGTACAATTTTCACAAAATACTGAAACATCATAGAAGCTGCAAAGAGAAAGCGAGAACATCAGCAGCAAGAAAACAAGGAATGTGATGGTAAATAAGACGGGTACTTCCATATATACCATAAAAATACATTTGTTTGCAAAGCAGAGCAAGAGCTTTGAACTTACTAAAGTTTCGCCCAGGCTACACCCTAGAGATCCTCCTACCAGACTGGCCGCATTATCAGTACATAATTACCTCATTATTGAATAATGGCTTCCTGACTGATGTTTGTGAATTCTGTAGCAATTTAACCTTAAAAATGGAGGCATAAAAGCATTTTAGGTCAAATCTTTATTCCAGTAGACATTGCCCATGTCTGGAGGATTCCTCATGTGTTTGTTAATATTCCAAGCCAGCATGAAGCGTGGAAGGACGAGGGGATTCTTATTGGCTCATTTGTGGATTCAGATAAGATTTCAGCTTTTGACAAATTCCCCAACCTATATGTTCTTAAGTAACCAATGTACAGGGCTATGGAATAAGGGGTAGGAAGAGAAAGAAGGGTGGGGGGGGTGGGGGGGGATTAGGTTGGAAGAGGAGGAGGGAGAAGAAAGAGGAACGATAGCTATAAGGGGGGAAAAGAGGAACGATAGCTATAAGGGTGGGAAAGAGGAACGATAGCTATAAGGGTGGGAAAGAGGAACGATAGATATTAGGGGGGGAAAGAGGAACGATAGCTATAAGGGTGGGAAAGAGGAACAATAGCTATAAGGGGGGGAAAGAGGAACGATAGATATTAGGGGGGGAAAGAGGAACGATAGATATTAGGGGGGGAAAGAGGAACGATAGATATTAGGGGGCGAAAGAGGAACGATAGATATTAGGGGGCGAAAGAGGAACGATATTCATTAGGGGGCGAAAGAGGAACGATAGATATTAGGGGGCGAAAGAGGAACGATATTTATTAGGGGGCGAAAGAGGAACGATATTTATTAGGGGGCGAAAGAGGAACGATATTTATTAGGGGGTGAAAGAGGAACGATATTTATTAGGGGGTGAAAGAGGAACGATATTTATTAGGGGGTGAAAGAGGAACGATATTTATTAGGGGGGGAAAGAGGAACGATATTTATTAGGGGGGGAAAGAGGAACGATATTTATTAGGGGGGGAAAGAGGAACGATATTTATTAGGGGGGGAAAGAGGAACGATATTTATTAGGGGGGGGAAAGAGGAACGATATTTATTAGGGGGGGGAAAGAGGAACGATATTTATTAGGGGGGGGAAAGAGGAACGATATTTATTAGGGGGGGGAAAGAGGAACGATATTTATTAGGGGGGGAAAGAGGAACGATATTTATTAGGGGGGGAAAGAGGAACGATATTTATTAGGGGGGGAAAGAGGAACGATATTTATTAGGGGGGGAAAGAGGAACGATATTTATTAGGGGGGGAAAGAGGAACGATATTTATTAGGGGGGGAAAGAGGAACGATATTTATTAGGGGGGGAAGAGGAACGATATTTATTAGGGGGGGAAGAGGAACGATATTTATTAGGGGGGGGAAGAGGAACGATATTTATTAGGGGGGGAAGAGGAACGATATTTATTAGGGGGGGGAAGAGGAACGATATTTATTAGGGGGGGGAAGAGGAACGATATTTATTAGGGGGGGGGAGAGGAACGATATTTATTAGGGGGGGGGAGAGGAACGATATATATTGGGGAGTAGGACGAAGATTAAGATGGGGAGTAGGACGAAGATTAAGATGGGGAGTAGGACGAAGATTAAGATGGGGAGTAGGACGAAGATTAAGATGGGGAGTAGGACGAAGATTAAGATGGGGAGTAGGACGAAGATTAAGATGGGGAAGAAGAGGAAGAAGAAAAGAAGAAAGAGGAGGAGAAAGAGGGGGGAAGAAGAATGGAGGAGGAAGATTAGGGGGCAGAAGAAAGGAGGAGGAAGATTAGGGGGCAGAAGAAAGGAGGAGGAAGATTAAGGGGCAGGAACAGGGAAGAGAAAAGTTAGGAGGGAGGAGAAAGATTAGGAAGGGCGGAAAATGACGAAAGAAAGAAGAGAGAGGGAGGAGAAAAATGAGGAAAAATAGGAGAAAGAAGAGGAAGAAGTGGGAGAGGAAGAAGTGGGAGAAGGAGAAGAAAAAGGGGGAAAAAAGAGGAAATAGAGGCGAAGGAGGAGGCAGCAGGAGCTTATACTTGTAAGCATTGCTTGCCCTGCTATTTAACAGGCTCCCCATTCTTCAAAGTACTTTAGGACTATCATGGCAACTTCAATGCACTAGCAGTGTCACCTAAAATGAAAATTTTCTATGAAAATGCTTTAAACCCCTTGGCTCACACCGTTGCGTATGTTAATTTATTACATACAAACATGAAGAAATAAGACTAGGCACTAGCAGGGTGGCCTAAAACAAAGATTTTTCTGTGGAAATGCTTTTATACCCTTGGCTCACACAGTTTTTGTTAATTTATTGCATATAAATATGTGAAGTTTTTCCTAATCTATAGTGGTCCATTGATTGAGTTATAAGCTTTTGCAAAGCATGTATATGGATAACCTAATGGTACAAGCAAGTCACTATGAAATGCCAGCTCTGGGTTTGAATCCTCTCCGTGCTTTCTTTAGTAGTAGTTTTTAGATAGAGGAACAGGAAATATAAATAGGTTTATTTTCCACACTATCTGAAGGAACGGAGAGAGTAAACAGTGACTTAATTAGCCCTATAAGGGCAACAATAATTATTTAAAAAAGGTGGAGTACATGGTGGCTGATTTTTTTTTGTATAAAATGTAAAAAGGAATGACTATATAATAGTAAAACCATAAAAAATGGTAAGCAACAATATTTACTAAGATGAAAAGACTTTAAATTTAGAAGCAAATACATTAATATATTCACTAAAATGTTCTTTGAACATTTAACTTAAAAATAAAAAAATAAAAATGTACTGAAAAGAAGTCCACAAACCGGCAAGCTCCTTCCCCAAACATAATGTCCGTATTCATGAGCTATGCCAGACAATGGTTCATATCAATAAGTGGGTATAGCTCTGCTGTAGCTGAATGGCACTCATGCACATAAACAGGAAGTTAGTGACTGGAACTTGAAGCCAACAGCTTACCAGGCTCTCAAATTCCTCAAAGGTTTTTTTTTAAATGACGCTAAAGGACCACTAATGTGTCACATTTATAAATTTGCTCTTATAAAGTAATTGCCTTGATAATGTACGTAACATTTTTTTTAAAGGTTAAAGAAAAATACAACACTCTATTCAAATTTTGCTTTAATAACAGTGTTATGGATTAGGATCAGTACAAAATGCATAAATGTATTCGTACACCTACTTATATATCTTATCTTTGCAGTATTATCGTATAACCAAGTTTTACTAATAAATGCTGAATCATTGGGAGATTCTAAAATAGAGGATTTGACACTCCCCTTTTCTCACAAGATGGAGGCAGCACTATTTCCGGTCTGTTAAGGATGACGGGTCTTAACACACACACTTAACACGAGGAGGAGAAACACCATCTTGTCTTTGTCTTAAACTTCTTACCAATGAGAGTAAGACCCATCCCCTTGTGGGATGGGTCTTGGAGACTCCTTAATGTTTTAACCCAATGTCTGACCGGAGCCTCGTAAAAGCAGACATCTCAGATCCAATGAATTACCGAATAAACTTGATGTTTTGCTTAATGAAACTTTTTATCTGATTACTAAAAACTATATAAATGATGGCTGACTTAATAAAGGCAGTAGAGAGAAAGCTTATACCAGAACTTTGTGTTGGTGTATTATTTCTCTAAGGTGTGCACACCATATAGATACTGATAATTTGGCCAGGGACAGATATTTCTGGAAAATACTTTGATATTTACTCTTACAACAGTAGGCATTTTGACTTTGTTACCAACAGGATTAGAAGAGGAAACGGAGGAATCTTTGATTCATTCATGTCTATTCACTACTATTGAAAAAACATCACTGCAGCTAGCCACTCACAATAACACAAAATGGCACACTCCCAGTTGGATAACCCTCCACTGCAGGCTATAAGCCAACTAGCAGTCAGGGACAGAGCACCCATCACACTAGCAGAGTCACCCAAATTTAAGATTTTCTCTATAGATGATCTCTTGCTCATAGATTGCTTGCTGCAAAAATGTGAAGTTTTTCATAAACTACGAAGGAGGTTTAAATGTCAAAGAAACAAATCTGAAATAGTTTTCTCCAGTGCAGAGGATTGCTGCGGGAGATCAGAAATGACCATACCTTGTGCTGCTGCGACACTGGTCCCATCAAGAGGGTTTACAAGACCGGGGTATTCATCTCCAAATGAGAGTTGTTTGATGTTATGTGTCATATTTATCTAGACAAAAAAAGTGAACATTAATTACTTCACTGCTCTCTGCACAATGGAGGTTTTAAGATTTTTTTTTTTATTGAAAGGACTCTTTTTATTCTATACATGTTTTAACAAGGTTACTTTATTAAAAAGTAGAATTCATTTACGTCTATGAAGCCCCCAGAGCAACCATTTTTAAGCTTCTGGGGCCTCCGCCTTTCTTCCTGTTCACACTCATGTATGCTGCCATCATTCACATATAACCTAACTCTTCACAATACCAGTGTCATGCTGCTGCAAGATTTGGGATGCAGCGTGTCTGCTTGTACCAGCACAATACTGGTAGTATAAAGCATTGGGTCACCATTGTGGTAGATGACAGCCTACATAAGAGCGAACAGGAAGAAAAGAGAATGGCTTTAGAAGAAGTGTTGGCTTCTTAGAAGTAAGAGACGTGTATATTTTACATGACAATTACATTGAGGGGGTTACAGTTAAGTAACCTGGCTTACTAGCTTAGGACTGACACAATAACACCCTTAATGCAATTACACTGCTCCTCCTATGTACAGGAGGAGTTCAAGTAATTATTTTTTGAATATTGCTGTCCGTATTATTTATAAGTTTTTTCTCATGAAAAAAATAAATTGAAAAATTAGCATTTCAACAATTCCTTTGAATATTGCTTTTGACTTGAGAAAGTTTAATTTCTCAAAATCTGTATCACAATTGACTGCACTATTCTTATTATTACATTTGTATTAATGGACATTCCCTATTACAGTATTCAGAATAATTATTTTTTATAAAGAGCTGCACATTTACAAGCCCAGACACCCATAGCTTAGCAGTATCTCTAGATAATGATTGTATCACGTCCCTGTGAATGAGTTTGGCCCAATCATACTTACATTGTCCAGTCCAAAGCTCTGCAAGTCGTGAACTGTAAATAGAAAATAAAGTCTGTGAATATATAGTACTGACACAGGGCTTGACAGCTCTACCTAAAATATATTACTGCTAGCTCCTAACATTTTAGTTATTATACATATATGTGCTATCCAGGATTTGCTCCAACGTTCAGGCATACATTGCAAATTCCGATGTTGTTTGGGGGCAATACTGTTGAACTGCCTTAATAATATAGACAATAAGGTACTGCTTTATTAATCACAGGAGCTAAAATATGACTGCCTGCTACTAAATGTTTTGAATTTATATATATATATATATATATATATATATATATATATATATATATATATATATATATATATATATATATATATATATATATATACACACACACATACATACATACATACACACACATACTTCTATAACAATTCTGTCTGGCTCCTAAGTTTAAAGGACCACTGTAGATTGGGCAAAATACTTCATATGTTTGTAACAAATGCATTTTTAGTTTAAATGTGCCAAAGGATGCCTTGCTTATGTCTTTGACTTCAATCCAGTTTGAAGTGCTAAAGTGGGAGTGCTCTAATTTTTATTATCTCAGAGTTGAAGGAAGGGGAGCGATTTGTTAACTCATTGGAGGATACAGATAAGATTTCGGCACAGAGTACCTTCCCTTCCCAAAGGCTCAGTACAAACAGCTTGCAAGTATAGTCAATCCTTGCCTGCCGTGTTCTGTAAATGCAGGTTGCACTCGGATTGAGGACGAAGCACCACTTCCTGTTCGCTCAAGCAGTAGTAGCAAGGAAGATAAGGGGAGGAAAGCTGCATTGGGGAAGAGGACTTGAAGGGTAGAGGTTATTGTGCCTTCAATCTTTCCCATCATCAGAGTCTTCTCTAGGGAATCCTGCAGACTCATGATATGGACAAAATATTAGAGCTTCAGCCTCATGATCAAACCTTCCAGTGAACAGTTTGTCTTAATTTCCTGAGGTACTGATTTATTGGATTTTCTTGCAGTCCAATGGACTCTAGGAAGTTTTCTCCAACACCACCATCAAAGTTCTACCGTGCTCCGTCTCCTTTATGGTCCAACTCTCACATCCGTATGTTACTACTGGGAATACCATAGTTCTAACTATGAGGGCCTTTGTTGATAGCATAATATCTTTACTTTTTACAAACTTGTCCAAGCTTGCCATAGCGGCCCTTGAATTACATTGCTGCTAACTTCGTCAGTTGATGCATACTTCCCCGACATGTGAAGTTTTTGCTATTCTACAGTGGTCTTTTAATAGAACAGTCAACTAATAAAACAAATAGCCAGTCAGACTGGGAAAAACAGTGAAAAAAAGGCAATTCAGGTCTTAATTGGTTTCCACAGTGAGTCAAAGTAAGAAAATAAAGATTTATGTGTATTATAAATTAATATAATTTATTTATACAACACCAGCATATTCTGGTTATATGAGTTCAACTGAATAGATGTAAAAGATTTGAGCCAAAGGGTAAATTACTTGATTTTGGGATCTGGAGTAGGTTGCCGGTTCATTCTCCATTTGTGACATCTAAAACTCCAAAGATCAACTCTCTACATATGTGAGTTTCAACAATAAAATGGGATTGGAACAATCCCATGCACTCCTAAAAACATGGCTTGCCAAATATGGTAGAAACACTTGCAAAATATAAGCTAAAAGAGGTCTGTTCTAGTCTTTAATGTGCCTATGGTACCACATTTTTTTTTCTTCTTGTAATGCTTCAGTAAAAATATTTTTTATATCTATAGAAAATTTCATAGAAAAGTATAATTTTATGCCATAAATGTTCCTCTTCCCTGGCTCCTAGATAATCTTACCCTGTGTATAACCCAATTGCATTTTGGAATGAATCATTTGTATAGTACAATTTATGAAATCTTTGTGGTGTAAAATAAAGTTCAAATAGAAAAACACTCATTATTTTACACCTTATCTCACTGGAAGCATTTACGGTAGTTAGCGTTTTTTTTTTTCATTTATATACAAAAAAAAAAATGTATAGGCCATATTTCAGTTTTAGTTATTTCTAAACAAACTACAAGAATCAATGTCAAGGAGACCTTGTTGCTGCATGACCCATAATTCCTAGGCTCTATGATGATATTACATGCGCTTACAAATAATAATAATAAAATATATATATATATATATATATATATATATATATATATATATATATATATATATATATATATATATATATATATATATATATATATATATATATAGTGTAAGTAAATAGTACATCTGTGTTCACATTTGAATGTCTAAAACAAGTTTAAAAAAACCTGCTTCCAGCTCAAAATTCCAAAATTCCCCCCCCAAAAAAAAAAGTTATTACACTGCATTCTGGGAAGCTGAGCTGGGACATGCAAATGTACCCCCAAATGCCTCGCTCTTCAATCCACAGGCATTATCAAACATGGCTTCCTTTAAGTTATGCCTGCTGTATTACACAGCTTTAATGCAAAGCCAAGGTTGGATTTTACACAAGCTGAGAATCCTATCCATGTACAGCTGTTTCAAGCTTACTGGCTATCATCAGCATGGAGCGGGATCCCAGTTGTGTTGTGGAACTTCTGAGTAGGTAGTTCACCACAACAATTATTATATATAGGATCAGTATCGCTTATAAGTCCAAACTATTGTAACATCTTCCACACATGCTTAAAAAGGCAATTTACCTCACTATAAGTTCTATTCATGGTGTAAAAGAGCACAAGATTGTACGTTAAAAATGATCTATTTTTTTTTTTTTTTAATTACACAAATAAATATCCAAAGTTTCAAGTCTCACTGGGCAGATTATACTTGTATGTTAACAGACTGAGTAATACCCTCAGTGTAGCGTCTATATAGTGAAGACTATGATGGATACCACAGCAATCTTGTGCATTAGTAGCGAAACGATCATCAGGCTATTTGATCCAGGGATTTAATCGAAATTACCCCAATACTAGTTCTATTGTTGTTCCCACAAAAGCAACTTAGGAGCATTAGTTCCCAATAGAGTTGTTACAGCTTACAACAATTAAGAACATTTACTAGGAGAAATTTCATAAGTACCCAGGGATCTATATTGATAATTTTAATAAGATACCTCATTCCATGACAATACTTTGAAGGTGTCCAGATTTTTTATCTTTTGAGGTCTCTGGAGGCATTTCTATACCACTGAGGCTTTGTTAGCAATTAGGAAACCCTAGCCAGATTTGGGGCATCAAATTAGTTGAGCCTTCCAGATAGGAGGTGTCCCTTAAGCACCTTAGTGTCATCTCTCCTATATATGTTGTGGTCCTCAAGGCATATTTGTGATTTTGTTCCATCTCAAGGCAATATATTCTTGCAATTCTGTTCCAGCTTTGATTGGATAAGTGATGGAATTAACAATTGTAACCTTGGCTGACATTATCAGTGGAGCTAGGCATCTGTAAATTAATCTAAATAGTTTTCTACCATATTGAGACATCAAGACCAAGTATAAAAAAAATTTAAAAAAAGTTGTGAAAAGGTTTTTATTGATTTTAAATGCAGCCGTTTTAGGTTTTGCAGCACACTGCATGGTCCTATGTGAATGCCCGAAAAAAAAATCTTATAATACAGAAAGTGCATATTTTCTGACATGTCTTAGATAAGTACTTAAAAAGGGTAAAATAAACCTCAACTAATACTGTCTGCCAGAAGCCTAATAAAACAAAATAAAATGCCAATATTGCAGTCTAATGGTCCTTCATATACACAAAAGCCAACCAATAAACAGGACAGTAATATGTAACTTACTCTCAACAGCATGTACTGCACAGAGAAGGCATGGAGAGAAGAGAGAGAATGCCTTAGTATACAATAAGGAATAATAGATCCAGAGAAGAGTAGACAGAGCACTTTAGCTTGGATATATATATTTTTTTCAAATGGCTCACAGCTGGAAAATACGACTCCCATGTGAAGAAAAGCGATTAGTTACCCCAATGCTTTGCGTAGTACAAGGCATTATGGGGAGTGGCTTTGAGAAATAAAGAAGCGTTTACGTCTGTTTTAAGTCCATGGCTTACACGGCTATTAATATTGCTAGTTTGGTACATGCTTGACAAACAATTGTCAGGAGATGATAAGCAGAAATCAACATGGTAGATTGCTTAGAAACATAATAGCATGTAAAGGGTACAGGCTCTTATGTTCCATTCATTTCGAATATTTTAAATATATATTTCCACAGTGTTTCTTTAACATCTCATCGGTACAAAAATCTGTTTAAAAATATTTAGATATCTTACAGGCTGGCTGTCTTTTAAACATCTAAGTTATCTAATTTCCACATGTTTAGTCTGGTAACACACTGTAGAGGCTTGGCACAACATTCATTATCTAATATTTTAGAAATGTTTAACAAAAAGGCCCCTTAAGACTACTGTAGTGCCCTAACCACAAGAACTAGCTGTTTTAATTAGGCATTGGTCATTAATATTCAATATTTATTTTTTAAAATAATTAAATATTAATTATATTAAAATTATTTTTCAAGTTTAGGTTCAGCTGCTGCGTGTAAACATTCACTATAAGGTCAATAGGGGAAGGAGACCTTGTCCAACAGACAGTGCTCAATGTTCAGGCACAAAGTTACATGAAGACAGTGGTGTCCATTGGTTGGAGAGACACTAGGTTAAAATTTCCTTAGCAACATATTTTTGCTGTGGGAGCAGCCGATTAAAGATACTGTTTGGCCTCTTAAAACAATTTCGACTTGTGTTACTGATGCGGACTGATGACCATATCAGGGTGGAAACAAATCAGCCCACCTGGAGACTTGTACTCTAATTTATGAAGCTGATTGTAATTTTTAATACTGAATTTTGCCATTATAAATCAATAAATAAAAATGTTAATAATCAAAAGCATTATAGGTGTCCTTTAAAAAGGGACATAGGAGGTTTCTGGATTTCACTAGGTATATAATATAGCTGTGTATATACTTACTGTAGTGTAATTTTTTTTATGAACGTGCTTAAAAGCTCTGTAATTTCTGCCTAAAATCTTACAAATAGTCTCTACCTGGTCCCCCCGTCTATCGCTAATGAAGACAGAATACTTCTAATGACAGGGCTGAATTTTCTCATAATAACCAATCAGTAGCAACTCTCTAAGATAGGCTACTTGCTGTACATTCTGTGTATTCATGAGCTACTGAGAACAGACCCAAACAGAATCAAATTCTATGATTGTATCCAAAAAAACAAAGTTCATAAGCCATCAGTTTTCCCCTCAAGCAGATCGGCTTGTCTCCTCCTACCTGTGTGTGTTAGGGGCAAGGCCAGCTCTGCATGTGTACTGGACTATCATGGAGCTTAGAAGCAGGCTGGGCTGATGTAATTGACTCTGCCCCATAATATCATTAGTCCAGGACCCACTGCCTACACAGAGGGTACAGCTCTATTGTAACATGCTTGACGCTACCCCACCTGTCCAGTGACAGAGCATCAGCCATTATAGTCCTGCCCCACTTTACTCAGCATGCAGAGTCTGAAGTAAAACCTACACTGGTAAGTCTTTATTTTTAGTTTAGCAAACAGGAAGAGCTGGCTATGCCGCCGATAGACGAAACGAGCAGCGCTGCTTGAGGGTAAAACTGACAGTTGAAAACTAAGAAAAATATCTAACTTTTATTTATTTTAAAATTTCATACAGTTTTTAATAGCCTATGCCCAGCAAACAAACATACAAGATCAGTTATAAATGCACTACAGTGGTCCTCTAATCCTTTTCAGATCCTCAAAGCCTCCACTTAATCCTTACAAGGGGACAGGGGATGAAAAGATTGGTCAATATAAAGTTACCTGAAAACGTGCTATGCATGTGTAAAATGTATGAACAAATTGGCTCAATCCTTCCCCTTGGAAAATCTGATTACCTATTATGTTCCTGCTCAGATCCTATTCGATCCTTTAACGTTTTTTTAAGGGTCAATATCTACCATAACATGCACCAAAATACCCACTTTAGACAGGAATCCACCTACAGGCCTGGATTTGAGGATATATTTTCTGTGCACAGGTGAGTCAATCCGGATGACTGAAAAAAGTGATGGACTTACCTGTGCACAAGATCCTCAAATCATGGCCTGTAAATCAAAAGTCTCTTGTTACAGGACTACTATAATGCCCTAACAAAAGGAGCTTGTTTTAATCAGACCTTGCTCATTAATAAAATGATTAAACCAGTCATTTATAATGGCAACGTTCAACATTAAACCCAATTATAAAGATTAGGGTATCTCCCTCCAGTTGTGTTCTTTTTCTCCTGAGGAGGTCATGAACGGGAGCCAGTGACTTGGCTGAAAGATACATCTAAAGAGCTTTCAGAACGATCTGATTAGATAAGAGGTCAGACAATCATTCTTAGACTGTGCAAACCACATGGAGTTCATACAACTTCATGCCTGACAATCTATATCTATCAGCTGAGGGGGATGCAGCTCCAGCTCACACAGTCTGATCTTCAAAAAGGTAAATTTAACAATTATTATATTTTTTCGAAATATCACAGAATATTAATGATCAAAGCTAATTAATACAAGAAACTTGTGTTCTTAGGCATTACAGTGATCCTTTTAGAGAAAATGAGGACATCTTTGCATTAAAATAAGCGGATAATTGGAAATTGTTGTTTCTGGGTCCTCATAGCTGTTCTAATATGAAGGTAAAAATAAATATAGTTTAGAAGGTCAGAGTGGATCTAGAGGGGAGCTTTTACTTACCATGGACATGAGACTGTTGGAAGCTTTTCCCGGGGGCAAAATGGAAGTTTCCAGCTACCTGTAAGGGACAAATAATTGTGTTTTATTAACTGGGTTCAAAATACTAAATTTACCAAATAATAATCAACCAAGGACTATGTGAGGGGTTGAACAGACTTCAAGACTACCAGGGTGGATTTTACAGAAATCCCTGAAGCTTATAGATTTATACGACTGCCTCAGACATTGTTGTTTGTTCATGTCCGACTCTCCGTCACCCTATGGACCATAGAATGCCAGGCACATCTTGTGTCTTGGCAAAAATACTGGAGTGGGTTGCCAGTTCCTTCTCCATTTGTCTGATCTCATGATCTGCTCATCTTGGTTGACGGTATATGGTTTAGCCCACAGCTTCATTGAGGTACTCACGCTCCTTCGCAACAAGGTAGCGATCTAAAAAGGGGGTCCTCAGACAAGTGCAACGGAGTATATATGTGCATTTATGTAATTATGTTGCAGTGAAATCTACAATTTTGATTTCTGCTGATCTACTTCTTGAAAGAAGACGTTGAGTGTGGAGGGTGCTTCCATCTCCAAAACTGCCATTGCTTTCAGCAGGGCTAATAAAATGCTCATTAGTTTAACATAACCCACCACACGGAGATGAAAATAAATTCTAAAAACAATATATACAAAAAAATGGAAACATTGGTCTTCAGTAAAACCTTTTTGTGACTAAAGGACCACTTTGATTCAGTTTAATTTATTTATTTATTTTAAATAACTAAACCTGAAAAAAATATTTTAAGAATTAAAAAATTAAATAAGTAGGGCCTTTAAATGGTTAAATGGTCCCAGGTAAAGGGTCATGTCTTTATAAGACCAACATCTGTTAAAATGAGTGTTCCCTGTCTGGTGTGTTGGGTCTGTTTTACATCTCTTACATCTTACTGTCAAGTAAATCATTCTGTTTGTCTGGGAGCCACTGAAGCCATTATTCAGTACTTGTATATTTATCTCCGCCGATCCCTTTTCTGTGTTCATGTGTATTCAATGTCACACATCCAGGTTCCTACTAACCTCCTCATAGAAACTAATTAGATTAGTTTGACATGACCTATCCCTCATAAATCCATGTTGACTCCTACTTATAATAATGTTCAAATAGACGTAGTCTTGTATATTATCCCTTATTAAGCCTTCAAAAAGCTCTCCCACTACAGAAGTGAGACTCACTGGTCTATAATTCCATATATATATATATATATATATATATATATATATATATATATATATATAATGGCTGTATTACTGTACACCTGACCACCATATATTTATTGATGGTTGTGCCCATTCCATTCCCCTTATTAGTTTTGTTGCCCTTCTCTGTACCCTTTCCAGCTCTAAAATATCCTTTTTATATAGCGGTGACCAAAATTGTACTCCATATTCCAAATGAGGGCGTACTAGAGATTTTCTTAATACATGCTAATATTGTACTTGCCTTTGCAGCTGCTGCTTGGCATTGAGCACTGTTACCTAGGTGGTTGTCCACAAGCACTCCCAAATCCCTTTCAATATATCGGATAGCCCTAGATTTGCTCCATTAAGATTATAAATTGCATGGCTATTTTTCCTTCCCAGATGCATAACCTTACATTTATTCGTATTAAATCTCATCTGCCATTTATACGCCCATTTCTCTAGTTTATGCAAATCCCTTTGGAGGGAAAAGTACATCATTTTTTGATTTAATTACCTTGCACAACTTTGTGTCATCAGCAAAAATGGAAAACAATCCTTTCCAATCCTACATCCAAGTGATTAATAAATATGTTTAAAAAAAGATTGTCAGTGTTTTAATTGCCCACTTTTGCAAAACAATGGCTAATTAACCAGATGAAAACAATGCACAAGTCACAACTACTGAACCATTAAACAGCTTCAATGGCAAACAACGTGAGGCACATGACATGAGTGAAGTTGACAGACCCAGCACCTCAGGCAGGTTAACATTCATTTTAGAAAAACGTATTGGTGGCAAATTGTTGACTTTATAAATACAAAACTGATTAACTAGATACTGACAACCTGAGTTCATCTCTATCACTATCTACTGCTACTTTCCACTATTAAGAGGCCACACACGCCACACCAATTCCCTCCCACCCACCTCTAACTGTTGCAGCTAAATAGCAGTCTAATTACTCACCTAACTTTGCCATTAGCAGGTCATATTATCTGACGACTAGGGGCATATAATATACTAGTCATTTACCCATCATAAATTATGACATAATATTAGGTGTCTCTTCCCCCCCCCCCCCCTTTGTCTCTTACAACCTCCCCCCACCGTCTCTTTCCCCCCTCCCCCCTCTGTCTTTCCCCTCCACCTTGTCTCTTTCCTTCCCTCTGGCGCTGTGCTGAGTGCATGCGCCAATGGTCATCTCACTGTACACAGGCGCACTGGAGCATGTACGGAATCCGTACATATAGTTTCTAAAGTGCACGTGTGGTCCCACTGGAGCGTTATGCACTCTTTAGAAACTATATTAGTGATTATATACTTGAGCCAATCACATCCACTGAGTCTCTATTAGTACCCTACTCTCCCACTAAATGTAAAACATTTTCTAACTTTGTATACCTCTTTACCAAAGCAAACTTTCCCTTCCTTCCGCATCCTTGCTACTCCTTATCTTTCCTTCCACAGGTTTCTGCGTCTCCCGCTCCCTTTTAGATTCTAAGTAGAGAGTTTCTAATTTTGTAGGGTGCTTTGGAATAAAGCACTTTCTACAAAGATTTTAAGCTAAAAACAGGGCCCTCCATTTTCTGCAGTTGTTAAAATTGTATTTTTTCTTGTTCTCTTCCCCTGTACAGCACTACGGAATATGTTGGCGCTATACAAATAAACATTAATAATAAATAATACTTGCGGCTTACACTCCCCCTTTAAATTTTAAATGCAATTACCGTTTCAGGTGTGGATCCATTTCCTTTCTTAAGTAGATCAGCAGAATCCATAATTATAGATTCCACTTCAGCATGACTGAATAAAAAGGTAATATTTTATGGACTGTACTATATTTTTTTAAGAACATGTTTTGTTCCATTCAAGTGTAGTTCTTCAAAATAACACATTTTTAAAAGTAGGACAACAGTGGCTCTTAATTGCACACATTTGTTAATATGTTATATAAAACGTTTTTGTCTGTGTGTTGTTCAGTCGTTTCTGACTTTCCGTGACGTCATGGACCATAATACACCATGCTAATCCACTTGGTATTTGTGGCAGATATACTTGAGTGGGTTGCCAGTTCCTTCTCCAGTAGGCCACAGCATACAGCTCCTGGTATTCCTAGGTGGTCTCCCATCCAAGTACTAACCAGGCCCAACCTTGCATGGTTTCAGGGTGGTGTGAGCTTTTGATTTCCTGACTGGAGTCTGATGCAGGTCACAGTGGTGGAAGCACCAAATCCTAACCACTGGACCACCAGAAACCCTTAGAAAATTCTCTAAATGCAATTTCCAGATCCCAGCATTGATACCATCTTGGTTTGATGCTCATTGCCTAGGATTGCACAGAGTAGTTACCTTATTGACTTCTAGGAAGCCATGTAATTGACAACCCTCATTTTTCTGCTCCTGCATCTTCTCGCTGAATCCTTCCCTTTTACACTGCTCTATGGAGTCTGGAGTCTTAAATGCCCATCCTTTCCGCCGGTAAGCTTCTCGCACATCATCACAAGAGTTACAACACCTGCAAACCAATCAACATTAGCTTGTGAATATGCCCAAACATACACACATATGTCACTACATACTAATGACTAAAGGTGTACAGCGAATAGGAAGTGGTCGCAAAGGACAAATAAGTCTTGGCTGCAAAAAGTTGGTAGAAAAGCAAGTTGAAAAGATAAATGGAACTTTCATGGACTAAGAATGCATCTGTATAAGTAGTGTAAGCAAACATTTTTGCATGAAATATTCCCAAAATAAACACCTAGAGTTTGCAAAATGACTTCAGTTTTCTAGTAGCTGCATTTGAGAAGTAATGCCCCTGAAACCCCTAGCTAAAATTAGCATAAAATGCATAAATTGTTGTGGCCAATCGCAGGCAGATCGCAAAGCAGCATGGGATTTGTAGTCTAGTTTCAATCACACACCTCTATCTCCTGCCTTTAATGATGCAACTCTTTGCACTATGCGGATACTGGCTGTAAGTATAGGGTTAAAAAAAAAAAAAAAAAAAAAAAACACATACTTAAATGCAGTGTTTCTATTGGTTAGTACCAGGTGCCTTTGTTGGTGAGCAGTTGAGGCATTGAAGCACCCGGGACAATAGCTGAAATGAGCACTTAAGCAGCCGCACAGCACTTAGGCTGCAATGAGCACCAAAGGTGCTCATTGCAGCCAGCGGTGCCGTCACACATGCAAGCTCGGGAAAAAAGTACAACCAAAGAAAAATACAAATTTAACTGCCAACCCGCCAAAATCTAAAAAAAAGGGAAAAAAAAATAAAAACACATTTACACACAGCACAGGGGGAGAGCCAGGAGCCTGGGAGTGAGGTTGCAAGCGATTTTGAGCCTTATTTGCCGTGTTCCGTCACTGCACAATAGGCTAAGGGAGAATAAAAATGGCGGACAAAAAAACGTAAATAATTCTGTAATAAGGCTAAGCAAAGCCAGACTTAAAAAATAGACGACTGCAAAGACAGTAACACTTACACCAACAAAATATGACCTAGAAAAAAAATACGAAATTAAACGGGCGAACAGCGGAAATCGAAAACCACGAAACACAAGAACATTTATAAAAAAAAAAAAAACATAAAAACACTCACACACAGCACAGGGGGAAAGCCAGGAAGCCTGCGAGTGAGGTTGAAAGCGATTTTGAGCCTTATTTGCTGCCACTATACAAATCGCTAGTACGTCCTCATTTGGAATATGGAGTACAATGTTGGGCACCACTTCATAAAAAGGACATTTTAGAGCTGGAAAAGGTACAGAGAAGGGCAACAAAACTAATAAGGGGAATGGAGGTACTAAGTTAAAATTAAACTTATTTTCTCTAGAAAAAAAGGCATCTAAGAGGGGATATGATTACCTTATATACATACATCCAGGGTCAATACAAGGCTTTGCCAGGTGAACTTTTTGTGCCAAGAGGTTTTCAAGGACATATTTTGAGGTTAGAAGTAAAAAGATTCCACCTTAAAGAAACAAAAGGTTTCTTCACTGTAAGGGTGGTTAATCTGTGGAATTCTCTACCATAGGAGGTGGTGACAGCGGATTTGATAGATAACTTTAAAAGGGGACTGGATTTATTTCTAATCAAAAAGGGCATTCAGGGCTATCCTGGATAATTAGAGAGGCAGTATTGAACCAGGAAAGAATCAGACGGCCAGTATTTGGGGCCAGGAAGGAAATTTAATTTTTTTCCCCTTTTGAGACAATTGGCAAAGTTTCACTGGGGTTTTATTTCTGTTTGCCTCTGGATCAATTAACAATTAAATCAGCATATTGCAGATCAGAGGAGATCTAAAAAAGGTTGAACTTGATGGACTGAAAGTCTTTTTTCAACCTAAATTACTATGTAACATCTTTATTAATCAAACTTACTTTATATCTTCAGTCTCTGCTCCATAGCAGCTTTCACATCTATTAGGGTCTAATGACTTTGGGTCAAAGGTTACATGCTCCTCCGCTTTCCCTAGATCTGCAAGAGAATGATAAAATACCTGTAATGGCGCAGTTCCCCTTCTCATTTTAACCGTCAGCACAAACACCAACAACAATTACAAGAGATTATGTTACACAACATTATATTTGTTTTGAAATTTAAAATGGAAGTTAACCATTATGGCAGTGATTTTTATGAAAATTGCCTCTTACTAAATACTTTTTATGTTTAGGTTAACCAAGCAGAAAAGGGATGTAGCCTAATAAGACTTCCATATATTCCAAGAGGAAAAATATATACAGGAGTTCTAATAAGGATTACATTGAAATGAAACAGAAAAGGTCCCATTTATTAAAGGAATAAGAAGGTCAGAGAAATGTTAGTCGCATCCAGTGGACAGACGGCTGTGAAAATACATTTAACCCCATGACATCTAACAAAAGGTAGAGGGAAGAATATAATATGTTGGAGGCTACAACGCCAAGTTTAAATGGAAGTTAAAAAAATGACAGATTGTTTTTTCAAATATTAATCATTTAGTAAAAAAATAAATAAAAAAAATTAAACCATATTGTTTGGGAAAAACATTGACCCCTTCCCATATAAGTACAATCGATAAAGCATACAATATATATATTTAGCAGTTGGTAAACATTTTGCAGGTATATATGGTCACAACCTGTATGTTGAATGGTGTATCATAAGAGCCTATTGCCAAAAGAAGAATTTTCAGCCTTTGGGTTAGACTGAGAGAGGTCTGATCTTGTGTAGAATAAGGATCCTTCCAAGTTCTGAAAAGAACTTACTCCAGCAATCAGAATTCCCAGCATCAATAACGAAATCCACACAACTATGTGAACCAGTTATTACATAGCATTTATTGAAACAGACATATTTATACCACACTCTTAGCAACAAACAAAAAAACAATTCATTTAAATTTACATCCATGGTTACCCCAAATCACCTTCTAGCTCATGTTACCACCCATGCCTGCAAGTCTAAGAGAGAATCAAACATTGTTTTCCCTTTTCCCCGCTGTATTCTTGGAGTGGGTAATTACACACAATAGACAGTGACACCAGTCTAAGGGCTTGTGATGATGGAGACCGCTTCTTGTGTCATGTGACTCCTGGGGTAAATTATCTCCCTAATCTGGTTAATAAGGACTAGTCCAGTACTAGGAAATATTGGGCATATACAATAATTTCCCTTTTAAGTGCTCCTACTCCTATCATGTCCTTACGCACACCCAAACTATAAACATGGGTACCATAGTATGGGCCTAGTGGTAACTAGGCAATTTCCACTATCCCATGCTTCTAACAGGCATAACAAGGAATAACACACAAATCACAATGTCCCCAAGGTTAACCCATCTCAGTGGGCCCCTTCCCCCAGGCACGATAAGCCTATCTTATAAGGCTGAGGGCATCAATCTGTAAGGTATTGCACAGCTGGTGCCTTGGCATGCTACAGCCATGACAACTATGTAGACCCTTCAGTCCATACCGTGCTTTTCTGCCTCTGCAGTGACTGGATTCCCGTCTTTGTCTAATCGCTGCTTGAACAGATCATGTGCGACGTCCAGTTGCTGCTCTCCGGCTACATCCATTGCATCTATACTGAGATCTGACAGACATAACAGTTAGGCACAGCAGATTCAATATCTGAGACAGCCTAATAAAACATACTATATATAATGCAACAGGGTTATACATGGGGTATATGTGTGTGACAGACTCTGCAAGGCCCTCTTTCCTCAAGCGGGTGATAGGGTTAGTACTCCTACAACAGTCTAAGCAACTTTTAAGGATTGCTAAGCAATAGAGAGATACAGTTGGGTCTGGGCTGGGACAAGACAGAGAGACAGTTACTCTGCAGTCTGACTCATAGCAGCATTGGGCTCCTGAAACAGACCCAAGCATCCAGACCTGAATAGTTTTAGTTTGGCAAAGAGGGAACTGCTGTTATAGTTTAGTTAGCGCTTCAAGCAAGGTAGGTCATTTACATGCTGGCTGAAAAAAACAATGCTTTCAATGTTTATTGGAAGTCTCCTGTGTGTTCCTCCATTTAAGTGCTTGAAAACAGCGCACTGACCCAGCCAGAGACAATGCTTTTACACAAGTGGAGTCAAAAGTGTAATTAAGATGGAGGAATTTGTGAAAGCTCTGATACAAACCACTGCATGCCAGCAGGAGACTAACAACAATTGTTGAAACAAGCCACAGAGGACAGTATGGACCAAGCCTTGGCAGCACAACAGGCCCAAGCAGTACAACAGGCCAAGCCACAGAAAGCTTCAGCAGCAAACAAACACTAAATAAACGGCCTAGCTTCCTTGAAGCTCTAAACTAGAACAGCCAAACTATAATTGAAGTATACAGGCCTGGATGTTAGGCTGTTTCTGGAGTCTGCCTTCAGACCTCAGAATAACTGTCCCTCTATGTCTTCTCCCAGTCAAGTCTTAACTGCCTCTCAGTTGCTTAACAATTCTTAAAGGCCAAGCACAGCTGGGTTGCTTAGACTGTTTTAGGAGTTCTAACCATATCACCTCCTTGGGAAAAAGGGGCCCTGCAGAGTCATGGCTGAGATATTCACAATTGTTTGTGCGGCATGATTGTGTTCTAATAAGAGCCGCCGTGTTTTTGCAAACATAAACCATTAGAATAATACATTAGAATAATAAGAGAACATACACAATGCCGAATATCTCAAAAATGATTCACTGTAGAGAGAACAGTTAGTACAATGTACTGCACGTTTTTCATGCTACTTCGGAAGAAAAAAAAAACATGCTGTTAGGGTGACAGTGTCCATTTATCCTTCAAATATATGGATTTTGTGGCACAGTGTAGTAATGGTATGTATTGGTTTATCAAGTAGTTTTAATGATAAGAGCTTCTTATTTAAGCAAAATACACAAAATTAAATACATAATACATGCCTAATTTACATTATGTCCACCAATCAAAAATCATCTAGGAGAACATGATTTAAAAAAATAAGCTTTATCGAAGACCTACTGAAGTCTTGTACCCTTCAATTGTAAAATGTATGTGAGTTTCTACAGTCACCTCTACAGTGGCCCTTAAAGCATAGGTGGCACAATCATTTTGATTCAGCAAGTAGATCTTGAATAGCGAGATCCTGAAACCCTGGGCTTTTTGCAGCCCCCAAGAAGTGATGTTAGACACCGCTGCTTTAGCAAATATGGCTGTACAAGTTCAGAACAGCAAATCAATGGTTGTACTTACAAGCACAAGGCATATGTGGAAATATTACATCAATGTTTATCTTTAACTTCTCTCCTCTTGTTTTATCGACAAATAATTCTGGGTAAATCTGGAAAAAAAAAAAAATATATTGGGTTAGCAACGCAATTATAATTAGTATTCTCCCTTTTTCATTCATTATAAATGTTCATTTACAAACATTGTGTGCTGTAAAATATAATTAGATTCAGTATTAACACATTGAATTATCTTACATTAAAAGGACCACTGTACAATAAAAAATAATAATATATGTTTGAAAATTGATTCTCCATTACTAGGCAGGGAATAGAAAAAAAAAAAGTTATAAAGCCATTTTTATTTATAAAAAAAATGTTGATGACTCTGCTGAACTTTGGAAAGATCCATGACATATTAGTAAATATGCTGGCGTTAGAGAGCTGTATACATTTCTGGAGAGCAGTGATTGCCTAATTTGAGTCAGTCAGGATGACTGAAGAGTGTGTGTGGTGTGGTGTGGGTGTGTGCGGTGTGTGTGGTGTGGTGTGGTGTGGTGTGTGTGTGTGCGGTGTGTGTGGTGTGGTGTGTGTGGTGTGGTGTGTGTGGTGTGGTGTGTGTGGTGTGGTGTGTGTGGTGTGGTTGGTGTGGTGTGGTGTGTGTGGTGTGGTGTGGTGTGTGGTGTGCGGTGTGTGATGTGCGGTGTGTGCGGTGTGCGGTGTGTAGCAGGGTATCCTCAAATCCAGGATTGTGAGGGACACGGGCCGGGGTGGGGGTGGAAGTCACAAGGGAGTGAAGGGGGGGGAGATACAAGAGAGGGAGAGGTGGGGGAGGAAAAGAAAAAAAATGATACTGTCATTTTTGACTGGCAATTTACTAGTTTTAAAATATTATCTTTGGATGACTAAAGGGAGAAGAGGAGGGGAAAAAATAAATCTTTCCCAGTGTTTAAAAAAAAAAAAGAACAATTATTAAAATAAAAAAAAATTGAAATTGGAAGGACGCAGCATACCAAAATCTACCTCTTTGCTTCCAAATTGTGCCACCCTAATGGCAATCTCATATACATTAATATAGCAGTGCAATTCTTACCAATCATAGACCTACATGCCATTGTACTTACTTCTTTAGTGAGGTAGTACTGGAGTTCCGAAAAGAAGAGGAATAGCATTATGAGGCCACTGATCACCGTAACTAGGAAATAAAGATTAAAAAAAGAGAATTTGAATTAATAGTCACAAAACACAGCTTTGACTGTACAAATATTCAATCATTTCACCCTTCTTAAATAAAAATTAAGGTAATCACTCAAAAGAGGACTTGCAAAAAAGAGTAATACTGCTACTAATATGTTATCAAAAAGAAATGAAAAGCAAGTCAAAGGACCTGACCTACAGAGTTCAAATCTCATTATTCATTTAAATGTGTCCATAAAAATATGGACCCCATAAAAAGTATGTGTTTGAGTTGCCTTTTCATGGCAGATAATTGAGTGGGTTGCCAGTTCCTTCTCCAGTGGGCCACAGCATACATCTCCCGGTATTCCTAGGTGGTCTCCCATCCAAGTAATGACCAGGCCCAACCCTGCTCGGCTTCAGGGTGGTGTGACCTCTTGGTTCCCTGACTGGAAACGCAGAGGTGAAAGCACCAAATCCTAACCACTGGACCACCAGGGAAATTATATACATTTCTATAAATAATCACTCTCTCAATTCATTATGACTGTGGACTCCAGTTGTAAAATCCTATGTAAATGCTGCAGTGCGACGGTACTTGCAGGCACTATAGTGTTACAGCTAATACAAGCCTGACTTCATCATGCACAATCGCTGGGCCAGTAATATGGCGGCGGCAGCAGCCACACAACCCACACACATATTAAAGCAGAACCTGCCTGCTTCATAGAGATAAACGACTAATCTCCATTCCCTGGCACCTAAGAAAAGTTTGGCTGGCACCTCAATTGACAAGCTGGCATCTAGGTTGGGTATAAAATGTGTCAACCTTTGCTTTATAGTATCTGAAAATAATGGGAGCATCTTCAGCTCAAAGATGGTGCCTAAACAAGCAATTTCCAGTTCTCACAAAAGATCTTTATAAAAACAAGAACTTTTACATCACAATAAACTGGGAAAACAATACTTGATCTGACCCAGCTTTCGTCATCTTGAGTATACGGAAGTAATAAGACAACGGGATCACCATACTGCCAAAAGATTTATTTTATTAAGAAATACTTACAGACTCTGTTTTTTTCTGGCTAAAATAATCCAATTAGTGCCTGCTTGGGTCTGCCCAATACAGCTCATGAAGACAGTACAGTCATACTGGTTGTGCATTATGTCATAGTAGTCAATTAATGACCATCTCTCCGCAACATGATGTGGAGAGATGGTCTTTGATTGGGTTGTTTGCAACACTACACTTCATTATCTGTGTCTTCATGAGCTGCAGACCCAAGGAGGTACTATTACTATGATTGTAGGCAGAACAAAGATTTATATTCCTAGTGAAATCCATGTCCTTTTAACGTACACTATGGCGCCAAGTGTTTTGTTTGAAGAAATTGTACTTGTCCACGCTTGAAGGATTTTACTTTGGTTTTGCCGCACTTGGAAATATTCAATGAACAAAAGTAAAACCGCCATAAAGGTTAAACAAGCACAGCCACATTGGGGAGATATTTTACCTCCAATCCTCAGTGACAGAACCGGTTTAGGATACCTTTGTATCTAGGATTACGTGGCTAACTTAAGAGCTGGGCCTATGTGACAAGAGCTAATACGGTTAAGGCAGTTGGCCAAATCTTAAAGGCATATCCGAGTTTCCTAGATTAATACATTTCTGCAATCTATAGGAAAAAAGCAGCTTATATGTATGCAACACATCTCATAAAACTTTTTATTTGTATTAATAGCTTAAAATCCCTATAATGATTATGTAGACACCTGATCCCGACCTAATCAGCATGCAGCATTAGGGTATCAAATTAACTCATTATTCACCTGCTGGATCTTCCTCAGCCAATAGGAGAGCAGTGTTGTCAGCCTCCAAGTCACTGCTGGGATAGGACTCCCTGTCTGTACTGCTGCTATAGCACCTAATGAACTATTATGAAACATGCTTAGTTTGCCAGTTGCTTCTCTTTGCTTGTGGAGAGTGGAAGCTGCCATATTAAGTTAAATTTTTGTTAGTGGCACTTATAATGCTGAAATGATTTGGGTATTTACATTATTTTCTCAGTGTCCTTCAGCAGCTCACATCACCTAACATACTGTACAAATAAAAAGGCAATGTAAATAGCATTTGTACAAGTCCTTGACAAATGCCAGTAGCCATGGCTCCTAAAATGTTAGTGTTGGCTCCTAACTTTTGTTATTATATGCATAATCCATAGTCCAGCTCTTTAAAATAAAATTGGCTGGCTCCTAAAGTCCAGATAAGTTTGTCAAGCCCAGATTTAGATTTATATTTGAACTCTACGTTGTCGTATAAGCGACTTGTGTTTAGGTGAAAGCTCATCTTTAAAAAGGGAAAACAATAAACCAAAGAAAATGGCACAGCTACTAAGCTACTATACAACCCGTTTCCACACAAGTTCTTGTTCAGTACCTCAATAATCATGTGAATGCAGTCTGTAATCACGCCAAGTGGGAAGCACAAGGTTAAAGTAAACATATACAGTTACAATGACAATAGGCATTAGGAACCTGAGCGTACTTCCATTGGCACAGCCATCAAAGTGGCACACAAACAGATGGTGACATATCATAAAGTGCCAGAAAGTGGATATCAAATTCGACCAAAAATGTTCTTATGAATATTAATAAACATGCCGTGGGTTGGGAAAACCGTATCTACATCATTAAACTTAGGAACTCCTCTGACAGATTTATTTATATTATATATCAGTCAAAAATGACGACAATAACATTTGAAGCCTGCAATGCTGTTTGCCACACAATGCAAGGCTCTCCCCCCTCTACTGTGTGGTCCTTGCGATGTGGGCTTTCAGCGCTCTATGCAAACCTCTCCCCCACTTCTACTTTACGGGCCGAAGACGGTGATCACGAGCCTCGCAATGAGCACCTTTGGCGCTCATTGCGAGCATCTCCCCACTCAATACCTCCCCTGGGTTCCCCCCCCTCCCCTCTCATCCCTGTGTCTCGTTCCCTCCTCTGTGCTCCTGTTTGCATTTAAGGGCTTGGAAAAAGAAAAAAAAAGTTACGTCTTTACGGACGCCATTTTTTTTTTCCTTTGCTTACCCTAACCTCCCACAAACGCCAATTAAATATCAAATTAGCTAGGTTGTAAGTTCATTTTTTAATTAGTTGGCGTCTTTCGGCGGTCTGACGGCTTCAAAGTTACGGGCTTGAAAAAAATGGCAACCATCAGAGCCGTCATTTTTTAAAAAGCCTGCAACTCTGAAGCCGTTGGGAGTCCCCACCCCCACCCAAGCCAGTCACGTACATGCGAAGAGCGCCTTCGGTGCTCATTGCAGCCCCCATCAAACCCGTAACTTTCAGGTCTCGAAAACTTAGATAGTTTAATATAATATTAAATACATGGGAACTTTACATATCCCTTTAATTTAGGATTTCAGCAACTTTCAAATTGGCAGGGACTCTCCGTGCCGAAAGAATAACTGGCACCTGTTTAGAATAAACATCTCCATCCTCCTCTCAGATCCGTGTCTGATGTCTCTCCTTGTGACAGCAAAGAAAGTTCATTTTCAGAGCCACCTACCAAGCACATAATGATATCTCAGCAATGAGGTAAACTCACACTTATTCTTGAGAGTAGGCTGCGGAACAAATAAGGAATTGAGTTTTACCTTAGGTAATAAAAATAGACCTGGCCATTTTATAATGTGAATATTGTGCAAGTAATTGGCCAAAGAAAAAGCTAATAATCAATGAATTAGCCAACAACGTACATGTCTAATGATAAAGTAGACGTTCCATGTACTCAGATTAAAGAAGAAACCTTATGGCTGTAACTATGACTTCGGGACATGTAACTATGTGAACAGAAGCTAAGTCACAACCACTTAAGTGTGTAATATGATTGAATGCTAGAAATCAATACAAATCCCATGGATTTATGAACAATCCCACATGAATCCATTTAATAAAATAAGCTACAGGATTCTGTTTAAAATAGTTATGTTTCTGTACAAAGTCCTTAACATCTTATCCGTCAGATTGGCAACAAATAATCCATAAATGCCTTGAGCACTCGTCCATATCTCAGACATCTTGAAGTGTAATAAATTCTCTATGGAAATATATATCTAACTCCTGTAGATTATCCTTTAATCTGATAAGTATACAAAATAGAAATTGCCGTTTCCTACATTAACCCATTCTCTCTGAGCAGTTGTTTGGCTGACTGATATCTCACAGAGGGCTTATCTTCTTTCACTGACAAATTCCATCTTACCACCAAAATCTTATAGTCAACAAATGTTTCAAAAACTTAAAAAAAGCAGTCAGGTAAGGATGCACATCGAAATCTGCAACTCTCTGGATTTCTCAAGCTCTGCTATATATCACCAAATCCTTTCTTAAAGGGACATGGAACATGAGCATTTAAAAAAAAAAAAAAAAAAAAGCACATTTAACATTACAAAAGTTGTTGTTTGGCATGAAAATAAATAAATAAGTAAAACCTGGTTAAACTTCATTGAAACTAACAGGAAATGCAGAAACCAAACTTTAGTCTGTAAATCTCATAGGCTGGCAGAGGGCAAGTCCCCAAGAGCAGTTAAACTTTGGAATATATATTTATTACAAAAAGGAAAACACACCGTGGTACATTATCAAACACCCTAATTCTGTTTCAACAAAGGGAACAAAAATATTCATGTTCCTTTAAAATATGTCAATCATTTCCACTAGATTGTAAGCAATGACCAACATGCAACTGAACGCAGTATCTCTTATACATCACTATTGTCGGACTTCTCTGAGCAATCTCCTGTGTCTTATCTGTCTCTCCGCTGTACCAGTGTATCACTACTGTCAGCACTCAGTTGGTTTCCCACACTTCACATACCCTGGTCCTCGTTCTCCCACACATCTCTCTCTCTCCTCTCTTGGCTGTGTGTGTGTGTGTCTCTCTATATCATCTACCTCAGACCCCCACTGTCTGAGTCCCATTCTCACATTCATGCACTCTGTATCTTGCTCTCTCAGTTCCCTCCTCTCCTTTGCTGCTTGGTGTCCTGCTCTCTCAATGCTCTTTCTTGTACTTCTCCTTTGATACTGTCCGGGTGTCTTTCTCCTCCATTCGGGATCACATTCTATCCTTAACTGTGTGTGTGTGTGTGTGTCATATTCTCCCTCTTAGAAACGTCCCTGTATGTCTCTGGGGTAGTTCTACCCTTTCCCTATTGGATGTGTGTCAGTCGTTCTCTTCTAGTTACTATGCCCTTGGTTCTCTCTCTCTCTCTCCCTGCTAATACTACACCCCTGGCTCTCCATCCCCGTTCCCTCTCTTGGGTGGGTATCTCTCCTATGTCCTGGTTGGGAATCATTCTCTCTCATATGTTCTGGCTGTCCCTGTTCTCTCTCTTGGCTGGGTCTCACACTCTCTATCACCTATGTTCTGGCTCTCCCTCTTATGCCACTGGCTGTCCCTGCTCTCTTGGCTGGGTACCATGCTCTCGGCTGTGTATTACACTCTCTCTCTCTCTCTACTATGTCCTGACTGTCCCTGCTCTCTCCCTCGACTGGGTATCACACTCTCTCCCTTATGTCCTGGCTATGCCTGCTCTCTCTCTCTCTCTCTCTCTCTCTTATGGCCCTGACTGACCCTGCTCTCTCTCTCTCATGCCCCTGACTGTCCCTGCTCGCTCACTCTCTCTTATGCCCCTGCTCGTCCCTGCTCGCTCACTCTCTCTTATGCCCCTGCTCGTCCCTGCTCGCTCACTCTCTCTTATGCCCCTGCTCGTCCCTGCTCGCTCACTCTCTCTTATGCCCCTGCTCGTCCCTGCTCGCTCACTCTCTCTTATGCCCCTGCTCGCTCACTCTCTCTTATGCCCCTGCTCGTCCCTGCTCGCTCACTCTCTCTTATGCCCCTGCTCGTCCCTGCTCGCTCACTCTCTCTTATGCCCCTGCTCGTCCCTGCTCGCTCACTCTCTCTTATGCCCCTGCTCGCTCACTCTCTCTTATGCCCCTGCTCGTCCCTGCTCGCTCACTCTCTCTTATGCCCCTGCTCTATCTCGTTTTCATGGCTGGGTATCATTCTCTCTCATATGTCCTGGCTGCCCCTGTTCTCTCTCTTACCTAGGTATAACTGCCACTGGCTGTCCCTGCTCTCTTGGCTGGGTATCACGCCCTCTCCTATATCCTGGCTGTCCCTGCGCTCTATCTCTTGGCTGAGTATCACACTCTCTCTCGCCTTTGTCCTGACTGTCCCTGCTCTCTCTCTCGACTGGTTATCACTCTCTCTCTCTCTTATGCCCCTGCTCTCTTGGCTGCATATCACTCTCTCTCTCCTATGTCCTGGCTGTCTCTGCCAGCTGGGTATCACTCTCTCCTATATCCTGGCTGTCCCTGTTCTCTCTCTTGGCTGGGTATTCCTCTATTGCATGTCCTGTCAGTCCCTGCACACTCTCTCTCCTATGTTCTGGATGTCCTTGCTTTTTCTCTCTCTGGCGGCTGGGTATCACTTTCTCTCCTATGCCCTGCCTGTCCTTGCTCTCTCTTTCTTGGCTGGGTATCACTCTCTTTCCTTTTTCGTGACTGTCCCTATTCTCTCTCTCATGTCACTGGATGTCACTGCTCTCTCTTTGCTGGGTATCTCTCTCTACTATGTCCCATCAGTCCCTGCTTTCTTGGCTGGGTATTACTCTCTCCTATGCCCTTGCTGCCCCTGCTCTGTCACTAGGCTGGGTATCACACCCTCTCTCCTATGCCTCTTGCTGCCCCTGCTCTGTCACTAGGTTGGGTACCACACTCGCACTCTCTCTCTCTCTCTCCTATGACTCTTGCTGTCACTAGGCTGGGTATCACACACTCTCTCCTATGCCTCTTGCTGCCCCTGCTCTGTCACTAGGTTGGGTACCACACTCGCACTCTCTCTCTCTCTCCTATGACTCTTGCTGTCACTAGGCTGGGTATCACACACTCTCTCCTATGCCTCTTGCTGCCCCTGCTCTGTCACTAGGCTGGGTATCACACACTCTCTCCTATGTCTCTTGCTGTCTCTGCTCTGTCACTAGGCTGGGTATCACACACTCTCTCCTATGCCTCTTGCTGCCCCTGCTCTGTCACTAGGCTGGGTATCACACTCTCTCTCCTATGCCTCTTGCTGCCCCTGCTCTGTCACTAGGCTGGGTATCACACACTCTCTCCTATGTCTCTTGCTGTCTCTGCTCAGTCACTAGGCTGGGTATCACACACTCTCTCCTATGCCTCTTGCTGTCTCTGCTCAGTCACTAGGCTGGGTATCACACACTCTCTCCTATGCCTCTTGCTGCCCCTGCTCTGTCACTAGGCTGGGAATCACACACTCTCTCCTATGCCTCTTGCTGTCTCTGCTCAGTCACTAGGCTGGGTATCACACACTCTCTCCTATGCCTCTTGCTGTCTCTGCTCAGTCACTAGGCTGGGTATCACACACTCTCTCCTATGCCTCTTGCTGCCCCTGCTCTGTCACTAGGCTGGGTATCACACACTCTCTCCTATGCCTCTTGCTGTCCCTGCTCTGTCACTAGGCTGGGTATCACACACTCTCTCCTATGCCTCTTGCTGTCACTAGGCTGGGTATCACACTCTCTCTCCTATGCCTCTTGCTGCCCCTGCTCTGTCACTAGGCTGGGTATCACACACTCTCTCCTATGCCTCTTGCTGTCTCTGCTCAGTCACTAGGCTGGGTATCACACACTCTCTCCTATGCCTCTTGCTGTCTCTGCTCAGTCACTAGGCTGGGTATCACACACTCTCTCCTATGCCTCTTGCTGCCCCTGCTCTGTCACTAGGCTGGGTATCACACACTCTCTCCTATGCCTCTTGCTGTCTCTGCTCAGTCACTAGGCTGGGTATCACACACTCTCTCCTATGCCTCTTGCTGTCTCTGCTCAGTCACTAGGCTGGGTATCACACACTCTCTCCTATGCCTCTTGCTGTCTCTGCTCAGTCACTAGGCTGGGTATCACACACTCTCTCCTATGCCTCTTGCTGCCCCTGCTCTGTCACTAGGCTGGGTATCACACACTCTCTCCTATGCCTCTTGCTGTCCCTGCTCTGTCACTAGGCTGGGTATCACACGCTCTCTCCTATGCCTCTTGCTGCCCCTGCTCTGTCACTAGGCTGGGTATCACACACACTCTCTCTCTCTCTCTCTCCTATGCCTCTTGCTGTCTCTGCTCTGTCACTAGGCTGGGTATCACACCCTCTCCTATGCCTCTTGCTGCCCCTGCTCTGTCACTAGGCTGGGTATCACACTCTCTCTCCTATGCCTCTTGCTGCCCCTGCTCTGTCACTAGGCTGGGTATCACACTCTCTCTCCTATGCCTCTTGCTGCCCCTGCTCTGTCACTAGGCTGGGTATCACACTCTCTCTCCTATGCCTCTTGCTGCCCCTGCTCTGTCACTAGGCTGGGTATCACACTCTCTCTCCTATGCCTCTTGCTGCCCCTGCTCTGTCACTAGGCTGGGTATCACACACTCTCTCCTATGCATCTTGCTGCCCCTGCTCTGTCACTAGGCTGGGTATCACACACTCTCTCCTATGCCTCTTGCTGCCCCTGCTCTGTCACTAGGCTGGGTATCACACGCTCTCTCCTATGCCTCTTGCTGTCACTAGGTTGGGTACCATTATCTCCCCCTCTTTATTTGCCCTGGCTGCACCAGCTCTCCTTCCCCCTTTGTCTCTCTCAGTACCACAGGCTCTTATTTCCTGCTCTCACCTAAAGCCCCGCCGCACGTCTTCACTCTGAAGTCCTCTAATGTCTTGGGGTAGGCATCGAACTGCCGCAACCGGTGAAATGCCTCCATCTTCTCCCCCGGAACTACAGACACGACCAAAGCACCACTTCCGGGTCCCTTCAAACCATCCGTCCTCTTCTCATTGGGTCCGCTGGGGACAAATGAGAGGCATGAACTGAGATTCTGCGCATGCGTTGATCGGATTCGAGTTCCCTAGAGACAGCCACGTATATCTATATGGCGTAAAACGTCATTACGTTGTAAACAACTCAGGGACATCTTGTTTTTGGGCAAAAGGTTCAAATAACAATCGATTTTAGCCATTTTTAAGGATGGCAGAACATCTAATCGTGTAGCAAGCCAAATGCCATATTTAGTGAGGGCAAATTTCTTATTACACGCCCATCTCTGGGAAAATATTCTGGGCCTCATTCTATTAGCGGCCGCAGCCGTTGCGGGGCCGCAAGGACCGGCCGCAAGCTATTCGGCTATTCTATTCCCTTACGGCCGTAGGCTCCGGCAGGCTTGCGGCCGGTGCCTTGCTATCTCTTGCGGCCGCTCGCGCCGGAGGAAAGCCTTTGATCTAAAACGGCCGCAAGAGATTTGCAATTCAATTGCTCCGGGAAACCTCTCTGCAAGGCTAAAAACGAGCCGCAGCTTACTTGCAGGAAAAAGGTCTCGCTAGCACCAATTAAGCACATAAAATAGCTCAAATAAAGCCATCCTGCACTTTGAGAAGACTATAAAGGGATTTTAGGTGTTAGAAGAAATAGCACATAATTATCCTATACTCAAATCCGTAAAATATTTTATTTTTAATATCCGTAAAATATACATGTAAAAAGTCCAGAGTGCTTGGAGCACCTCAGACACGCCCACGCCGCAGCCGGAAAATAAACAGTTAATTTGAACTCGGGTTTGGGCAGATGTGCAAGCTTGAGAGTGGGTTACTTTTAATCCTCATGTCCCCCAATATGATCCCTAGCATTTACAGAGCTGTACAGTGCAGGCTTGAATTTATTTTTGCGTTTTTATATTTCTGAGATTACGGCCGGTTCCAAGATATGCGGCCGGCCGTAAAAGGAGATCCTTGCGGGGCCGTATAATAGAATCGCGAGTTAACTGAACCCCCGCAAGGAATCGCAGCCTTACGGCCGATTTACGGCCGATAATAGAATGAGGCCCTCTGTGTTTAGATCTGGTCAGGTAGATGGTATTATTATTTATGTGCATTGAATATTTCTACGCTGTTTATTGTAACCATTATATAAAATAAAAAATGAGGGAAAGGGCAGAGTGCCCACGCCAAACAATTCAGCGCCGTCGAGTTGCACCACATCGGAGTGGGGAATCATTTATGATTTGCCTGCAAAACCTCTTTTTTACCACTAGGTGCTGTGGTTGCAGCGTTCAACCGAAGCATTCAGACTACATGCATATAGATAATGCAAAAGATCCAAAACTTTGAGTCTAAGAGTATAATTAAGCAGAAAAAGATGGGAAAAAAAGAAATGCTGAAGCCTCTGCAGGGCCCTGGAGGGATCCATGATATATTGGTGGAAGTCATGTGTGAGAGTGAAGTTTACACTTCCGTAAAGCTATGTTTGCATCCTATGATGCAATGTCCTACTTTCTGAGCCAGTGATGGTGTGGTGCCAATTTTTATTGTATCCAGTTATCATACAAAGGCGCTGGAAGTCTGCCGAAGAGGTGAGGGAGAAAGAGAGAGAGGGGAGGGAAAGAGAGGGAGGGGCACACACAGAGAGAGAGACAGCACTGACTATATGATACCGTGTGCACTTGATAATGAGCTAAATGTTTTTATTAAGAAAAATAAATAAAGGCTTAACTCTTAACTCTTTAAGACTTTGGGCTGTCTCATATAACAAACTAGAATATTGCCCGTCAAAAAATGACGCCAATTAAATTGTAAGTGAGCTAATGCTGTTTGGTGCATGTTAATCAAATAAATAATACATTAATAAAGTAATATACTTTACATATTTTGAAGTAATATATGCAGCAAGCATTGTGCAGAAGAGCTGACAATCTGTTTTCATGTTGCCGCAGCATACAATGTAGGTTTGCACTGTTGTGGAGCTGCTGTTTAAGTGTCAGCAATGTGTGCAGTGTGTAGTGTAAATAGTGTGCGTGCGCGAGGGGAAGCCGTTAGTGTAGCTGTGTACTTCCGCATTGTGTAAGATAGTGTTGTAAAATGGCGCCTAATGTGTAGTATGTGGCTGTGGCTGATTTTGCGTCCTTGTTCTTGGACCTCCTCCGGCTTTTGCAGAAAATCTGTATGTGCTTGGTGGTGTTTTGCATGTTTAGGGTCCTGTAGCCTCGCTTAGGTGATTTTCGGGTATCTAAACTCTGTAATTTGGACTTAAATGGAGGTGTAACTTCACTTGCAGAGGTCCTGGGTGCTCCCCTTGCTGTGGGTAAGTTTTTTTATGTGTTTGTTGTGTGTATTTATGGGTGTTTCTAATGTTTTCAGGTTCGCAAAGGTCGGCCGATAAAGTCGTATCTTTGCAAGGTCGTAGTCCCGCTTCTTGTATTTGTTTGTCGTAAGTCCGTAAATTTTGCGAGGTCCGCAGTTGCTTCCACGCTCCATGCCAGCAACTGAGGCCCTCGCTTTGCTATGCGAGCCCGCAGCATCAGCAACAACCCGCATGCTCACAACTATATATGTGATAAGTATAAAGCTTGCCACGTGTACGAGATTAAAATAAAATGAGATTGGCACTTATTGTATGTCCTCTCTTCTGAGAATTTTTAAGTTAACAGTGGACTAGCATTTACAAGGAAAGCGCTTGGTTGAAGCACCACCTAATACGAGTTGGTATTTGCATTATATTTTGAATTGAAACAAAAGAGCAGGATTTCATCATATACTTGTTTTTAATCTCAAACGATTGAGGTCATTTTAGTAGTTAATCCAGACTGAGAGAAAGAAAGAACGATAACCTATTTTCTCCTTATGATGATTACTTTTTATTTCAATACATTTTTATTAGACATATAGCCAGGTATATAAACATCACAGATTTCTAAATGAATAGAGATACAATATACATTGTGATATCTTATGAGCTAACATTTATAGTTATCTGTCTTCCTCTCCATCTTTTCTTTTTTCTATCTAAGGGTTAAACAGTGATTATTTGTAATATCGACATTATCTAAGTATATCTCATTGTCTTTTTCTTATATTTTAAATTTCCATTAAAATAAACTGAATTTGTATTACTACGTTATCTTGTTCGTATTGATTGTATAACCCCTTTGGCTCCACTAAATTAAACTAAACATCTTCAAACAAAACAAATATTAACAATTTTGTTCACATATATATAGATATCATTCAAAATAGTAATTACATTTCCAACCTTGTCAGAGTTGTTTCTCCTTTAGATATAGCGGGTCTCCTTTCCAGGTTCCAGGCCCCCATCATGACCGCCGAGCCCTGTCCCCCTCCACGCCAAGATATGGTAATTGTATAAACGCAAGGGTTAACCCTCTCTACTCTCCAGCCACGGGTCCCAAACATCCATGTACTGAGGAATAGAGTCTTCCAGAGTCATTTTTTTAGTTTATTGCTATATAGTTAATTTTGTTTTTAACCGTTGATAGATCAAGTTGATCAGACTTCCAGTTCTTTCTATATGGCTCTTGGTAGCTAAACAGAAGAACTGTAGGAGCTTGTTTTGAGGGGACGTAAGGGGTTTCACCGTAATTCCTAGTAGACACATCTCTAATTCCCCCCTTACTAGGGTGCAGAGCAACTCTGTGGCTGGCTCTCCATAGCTGTTGGACCTTTGGACAAAGCCACCAGATATGGATAAAGGACCCTGTAACCTGTCAGCCCCGGGGCTTTCTGTTATTTTCCACTTGGAAGGCTTTTCTGGTGTTATATATTTTCAGTGCAGTACCTTTACTGCAGTCTCCAGTAGATTTTGATTTAGGGACCCTCTATAAATGCCTTTCCAGGCAGTTTCCCATTTCTCCATATCCCAGATTTGAGTAAAATACTTCTCCCATTCCCTAACATAGTTGTCTTTGGTGTTGCTGAGAGGAGAGTTGTAGAAGTTATATATACCCCCTATTATTCCTTTAGAAAGAGATAGTTTATGACTGATTAGGGAGAGCCATTTTTTCTTAGGAGGGCCCAGGAGCTTTATTAAAGAGTTCACAAAGTGTCTGAATTTATAGAAGTAGCCCCCTCAACTTCCACCAAATTATGGGTGATGATTACTTTTTATGTGGTTATTTATATAAAAAAACATTATAACGAATGTTGTAGCTTGTAACAAGTCTGAACCAGTTCAATGCTTGTCTAGAAATTGGATAATGTATGGTGTCAGACAGATAACCTTGTTTTTGTAATATTGGAGAGATATTGTGTGTTATCTCAATATGTATGTAAATAATTTCTGTCTAATAAAAGGTAATGGTGAAAGGTTAATGGATAGATTTATGTATATAAGTGGCAATATAAAGCATATTTTGGATACAGTGGTACACTGTTGATTAATAAGGTCATTGCTATTTTTAAGTTGATTATTAAAGATATTTTACCCAGTTTTCTACAAATGGGAAATAGGCTTGACCTTTAAATAGATGACCAAATCTAACTTAAGATGCCATTAAGCTAAATCATCATTATGGAAAAAAGCCAAAAGAGCATCTTCTGACATCTACAGGAAGAAAATGGAGATGTCTCAGAAACCACTAGCTACCCTTGGTAGTTTGTCTTCAATGTTGATGAAACAGACTTTTTCTGAGTCAAGAGACATGCTCCTGAGCTCAAGGTTAACATTGCTGCTGGAAGGTACGGACTCAGGAGAGCTAAAATTGAAGCTGGTGTCAATATATAAACTGTAAAACACCAAGAACCATGAATGGATTTTCAAAACTGCATTGGCTTATGATTTGGAAATCGAATAAGCAGGCCGGGTTCACAGGCGATATTTTCCATCAGTGGATGTGTCCTATTTTTGCTCAACAGTGAAGAGATATTGTGAGTAAAACATCACTGATCCTAGAGCATATTGGTGCTTGATAAAGCCCAGGCCACCCACAGAATTTAGATCTCTTTCAGACATGTATATCTGGGGACGAGCTCTACCTCCCATCAATTATTATTATTATTATTATCTTTTATTTGTATCGCGCCAACATATTCCGTAGCGCTGTACAGGGGATAAGAACAGGGGAAATACACGTTTAACAAAATTCAAAAGTTGAAGGGCCCTGTTTTGAGCTTAGAATCTTAGCAGAAAGTGCTTTATCACAAAGTACCCTACAAGACTGGAAACTCACTACTTACAATCTAAAGGGAATTAAAGGGCAGATAACTGGGGAAGAGTAACAAATAAGGAATAGCAAGTGTCAGGAAGCAAATGAAAGATAGAAAGAGTTTTATTTTTGAGGGAGAGGGGAGGGATCTAGGTGAAAGACTAGTATGTTGGCTGACCCCTAGTGTCAAGATGATATATCTGCAAGTAGGAAGGCAGGTGTTTTCCATGGCTCTATAAATTTAATCTGAGTTGGGGTGGGTGGGAGGTCAATATTGTGAGTATCTCACAGATGTAGTAGGCCTTAAACCAGAGTGAATTTGCACTGAAAGAAAGAGAGAGAGAATGGATTTGGGTCAGACAGTACAGGAAGATAGGGGACTAGGCAACTTCCTTAATCCAACTGATGGATCATGGGGTTATTTCAAAGTCTATTATCTTCCTTGTACATTCAATTTGTTCAGGAAATATAAACAATGAGACAATTTTGAGAAAACTATTACATTGTCACAGTCATAGAAAATATCAGAGAAGTCTGGGATTAAGTATCCCAAAACTGCATGGACAAATCCCTGGAGAAGTCAGGGCAAGAAGCATGCAATCACTTCCATAGCTTTGAAGTTGGCACTGTAAATGTCATTAACATTGTTGGGCTGCCAATGATGCGGGAATGGAGGATGTCAATGTAGAAGTAATGGAGACTTTTTGCAGTCCGATTGTGAAAGCCATACTAATAAAGACCCTAATTAGACAAACCTCACAATTAATTCATCCAGTAGGTGAGCCATAGACAGCAACATAAAATATACATTTTGTAAATATCATATTAAAAAACAAATCCATATTGTATCTCCATATACTTTATGTGATATTATAATGCGACCACAAAACACTGTTTTGGGTAGCCCTCCATTTTCTAGGAATATATCCCGAGTGCTAATCCAGGTACAAACTATACTTTGAATTTAAAAGCATTTCTTATCAGATTAGACCCTTTAAAATAGCCATTACATGACATTCAGAGACATGTAAAGTTTCTGGATCTAACTGGGAATATAATATACCCATGTATCTATTTACTTTTACTTACTTGAAAACACTTTTTCAACCTAAAATCAATCAATTTGTACATGTCTGCACTCTGTAGCTTATTAGACTCATGAATTCACAGACTGTGAAGTGCAGTTTTTCAAAGTAGCATGTAAGTAACCTTTCTCAAGTAGCATGTTGGATAATGGTGCCACTGATTGGTTACTATGAGACATGATATCCTCTGTACTTAGGAGTATGCTGTTTTCGTGAGCTACAGAGGGGAGAAACCAGTTAGGAATTATATATATAATTTTAAGAAAAAAACAACAACTTTTAGCACTTCCTAATAAAAGAAGGTACGCAAAACTAAACAGATGCATAGGTATTGTGTAGATCACTTGGGACTGTCTGTTCTCTGGCCAGGAGACTCTCTAATTGTGCGGCCATTTGTCTAATCACTGCTGAGCTGGGCATAGTTACATGTATGCCGGTAGTGACATCTTGTGGCCATGGCAGGGTACTCATTTTGTGGGGTTTGCAAATTGGTTCCCTCCACTGGGAAGTACCTCCTCTAGACCCACCCCAGGGAGAACAAGCCAAGTCCCCATATCCATCCGCCCCTGATTGGCTCTAATCACCCAAGTCTGCCCATACCCCCCAGCTTCCGTTCTCTTACTGGATGATTTTGAGGGGATTTTAAATAGGTCCTCCAACCCACATGACAAATGTGATATAGAGATTGCTGTAAGAAATAAAGGTTGTTACTTGGAACGCATAGAGGATGGTGTGTTTCATTTAACGGGAAGGCTTTTATTATTTCCTGAGCTAAAGCACATGTACATTTTCCTGATCCTGATACCGAGTGGCCCATTCCTTCAATGGAGATCACCTATTTAGAGGGGTATTCCTGTGTCCAAAGGCAGGGATTGTCTGTAGCAAAATAGACCTCCTTTTTGGGATCTTCACAGGTATATTATATTCTCTGTGAAATTCAGAAACTTTCCATGTCCCTTAAAAGGGACCTGTTTACGTCATCTTTATTAAAAGAACCAGTTAAAAAGTGGATTAATTTGCAGTTCTTTGTATCCTTTGTAGCTAAAGGTTACAGGTAATGGTAACAAAACTGATAAGTGACCACATAAAATAAAGTATGACTATTATCTCTTGCATAGCAACAGCAAGATAGTAACTCAAAGGTAAGTCGAATATTTAGCAAGTACGGAATCTCCATAGACATCAATGGGGTAATGTGTAGTCTAAGCTTCGGATAAATAAAATTGTCTAAAAAGTTAGGTTTACATTTACGCGGTTTGCTTTGAAGCAGAGAGAAAATAAATTTAAAAAATAAATCACGATGATACCTACTGTCCGAGCACCACTAAGCAGCCACTGGATAAATATTTAAGGGTACAAAAGTGAACCCCTTCTGCATCGCTACCTTGTAGCTGTGAAGGGGTTTGTGAACATCAATGGATCTGTAAGCTATACCGTGTAGGGTCACCCAAGATGGGCAGGTCACAGAAAGGTCAGACAAATTGAGGTCCACTGTAGAATGAACTGGCAATCCACTCCAGTATATTTACCAGACAAAAGATGTGCTTGGCGAGCTGTGGTCCATAAGGTCACGGAGAATCGGACATGACTGAATGACTAACAACAACAAAAGTAAAACTACAAATCTGAAAATTACACTTAGGATCAACAAAAGTTCTCACTTGAAGAAAATTCCTGCTAAGAGATTGTAACTCATTCAACTGCATGCACTTAGTGTGGAGGGCTCTGGAGGCCACCTAGGATTTTCTTGGTTGGGAGCAGAAGCCCCTTGATCTGGCCGGACCTGGTGTAAGGTTATGTTACATGGCTGTTTGGGGGTGGAGCCGGTTATAAGGCTCTGTTGGTGCCTCCAGCACCATGGTTCCCCCAGCTAGACATGTGTGAGTATATCCACTAATACATCCCCCACAAAAAAGGGAGGTTGAGTTGTTAAAATGTTTTATGTGGTTGTTGGGAGGTGGTTTATGGTGTTCTATTGATACATATTACTTGTTTATGTTAATTAAATGTATTTATCTATTGTCTCAGCGGTGGATGATGACAGGATCACTGGGCCAGTGATGAAGTCAGTGAGTCCCTACTCTATGGCAGTCCATAACAGTAGGCACTAATTGTGGGTTCAGGGTGTAGATTGTACTGTATCCGGTAGGGCTCCTCCTCTCAATTGTTTATTATGTCATTGTGTTTACCAATAAACAATGTGGACTCTCTTCCTCTAATATGTTCTTGTATCTGATGTTAGAATACTATGGCTTCTGTTGGGCTCATAAAAAAACTAGATCAATCGCAACACATAGGCCATAGGGTGCTTTGGAATATCCCTGTTTAGCAGTATGTCAACTCCACAATACCCAAAAAGTGAAGGAAAACAGTTCAGCAGCAATACTACCCCCAGTGGTTAGAGGCAGAGTTTCAAGTAGAGTCTGTTGCAATACTTTCCGTTTAGAACGATTAATCCCTTAGAATAAAGCATGCACATTGGTTATGCCTGTTTAAATGACAACCACAACACCTTTATGTGTCATACATCCAGCATTTTTATATATTTTAGTCCCCCCCTCACCACCAAGTAACACCCCTTAGTGACAGTCCCCTTTATCTAATCTGCATGCTCCCTGCTCCCAGACATGTGGCCTGCCTGTCAATCATGTGGTGTCAGTTTTTTTTAGTGATCCATATCTTCCTGTCCTGGAGACAGGCTGTTTGAGAGGAAGGGTTAATCAGATGTTTTTCCCATCCTGACTTTTTTTTTTTTTTTTTGTGTCATCTCTGTTCCCTTTATCAAAGAGCCAAAAAGCCTGGTGAAGACTATACAAAGCTACTTTCCTTCCCAACTGGTGTAAGCACCCTCCCCCTTCCCCAGTATCAGCAAGCTCTTCCCTCTGTTGGCAAGCTTCAGGTCACCCTATGACCCTATTCCCCAAGGATCAGATGTTATTATTATTATTAACCCTATATTTTTAACGCGCCAACATATTCCGCAGCGCAATACAGGGGTTAGGTATAAGTATAAACAATACCCCACAATGAAAATAATGGAAGACCCTGTTATTGAGCTTTCAATCGGATATACACTGTGCTTTCCCTAAAGCACCTCACAAGATTAAAACTCGCAAACTTTGGGGAAAACCTGTCATTTTGATACTAAACATGATAGGGGATTATCATATTTAGCATAACATACATGTAATGCCCAGGGAAACACCTGCACTTCAGAGTTAGTAAAATGCGATGTGCCTGGGCTGGCAACAGTTATATCCCACAGGATCCTCCTATGGACTGCTATAATTTTCCGTTTTCCCTGACACTGGGGATCATGCTCAGACAGATGACCCTGGTCTGGGGCCCCATGGTGCTGTTCACCTATGTATTATCGTTCTGGGTGTATTGTTACATATATGTTGTTTCATGGTTCTGTTAATTTATGTAGTATTATTTCAATGTATGCTGATTAAATGTATTACATGTAGGTTGTTGTAATATTATTTGGATGTTTGGTATCAAACTTCTGGTCTGTCCATAAGGAAGCTATACACTATAGGGATGGGGCCCCCAGGACAGGGGAACCAGAGTGAGAAATACTGGACTTAACGGGTCTCTCAGCACTGAAAGAAGTTGCCAACACATGAATATTTCCCTAGAAGATCAGATGAAAGGGGCCGGAGCCTAACAAATAAGATAGAGGGTCTCCAGTATTGTTCTACTTGAACCACTTCTACCACTGGAACGTCAGCAACTTAGAATAAGGTAACTTATCCTGATAATTAGCTTACTGCACTACAGGGGTAATTGAAGGTCTGACATTGCTAGGTGTATAGGGTCTCTCAGTGAATTAGAGGCAGGCTAGTGCTAATTGGTCTCTCTTCTGTGTACCCAAGGAGTGGGGGTTGTCGTGATTGGCCAGCCAATGGCCAGAAAACTCTATAAATGTGACAGTCTAAATAAAGGTGTGGCAGTTGTGTCTGGACTTACATATTCAAACTGTTAGTGTCAGTCTGTAAATCAATCCTAATATTCTAAGGGATAGTATGGTGCATGATGTAGTGGAGAATAGTCACAGATGGTTTTCCTGATATCCTGGTCGGTTGAAGCAAGCTCCTGGGCGTGTTACTTGGGTTTGGTCCACCTTCTGCTATCAGAGGTATAAAAGGACAGAACGATTCTGCGGGATAGGTTTGGACCAAGTCCAATTGAAGTAGCAGATTGTGACAATAAATAAGTCATATATGCCCCAATCATACCACAGACCACATTACCTGCCCCATGCCAACACTAGTCCATGGTAATCCATGCCCTCCCTAATAGTCCAACACTCCCCCAAAGGTTTGGTGGGCCCTGAACATGACATCTAATAATTGCTGGAATACACTGGAGTATGCTTGGGTCATGCTGCTTCAAAGCGCTTAGTATCACCTAGGGTTTTTTGAAAGCAAATACATTTGACTCAAAACAAAACTCATTATCAACAAGAAATATCATTTATATGGCATTTTATTATTAAAATACAAAAAGAAAACAATCGTTTCCTATTTCTTTTAGCAGGAATATAGTGGCATGATTTATTTGTAAAGCTTCAATCTTTCTTCTTGGACCAGTTTTGAAATTATGTTTGATTCAAACTCCGCATTGTGTACCCCAGTCTTCCGAAAAGCTCCAGCAAATCTGTTCTGCTCCCAGTAATGATGCCAGTTGCCATTACTGTCTGCACCAAAGCCAAACACTGATATCTAGAAGGATGTAAACATAAGAGAATAATAAGTATCAGCAACACTTCCCTCTTGATCAGAGTTCGTTTTATCTTCTGAAAATATAGAAGAAATAGAATAAAGAAGCTTAATAAACTAATAGTGACTAAGCCCCAATATAAAATGTGCTCATAATATGAAAAAACTAACTTGGTACTACATGGATTGAGCAATTATCTATATTTTAAAATCTTTAAAAAAAAACAAACAATCATTTACAAACTGAACCTGATGTTTGCTAAATCTCTTGAGTTTGCAAGCAGCAGCTTTTGTGAGTTGACACCCCAGAAAATCCCTTCTAAAATTAGCATAAAATTCATAATTTATGTTGGCCAATCACAAGCAGCTATACATTTTGAGACAATGTAACAATCAATAATGGCAGGTTGTGCAGGAAGGAATCATGGGATGTGTAGTCCCTTTGTTGAAGGAAGTAGGAGGAGTCAGACACTGATCTGTATATCTCTGAGTTGAGCTGCTGCTGGCTTGAAGGTTAATAAAGAGTTAAAGATCAGTATTTGAATGCAGTGTTTCTATTGGTAGGTACCAGGTGCCTATGTAAGCAGCTCTGGTGTGTGGAAAACAAGTTTTATTTTTAAATTAAATAACTCTGTATGTGTATAGAATGACTCCATGTAATATGTGTGTCTGATATAAGCAGCATGTGTTCGGTTAAAAAAAAGTAAAAACAGGGAAACTTAGATAAATTATTTTAGTAGACACTGATTGTGAATTGTATTTGTTTTCAATACTTGGCTTGAAGATGCAGTGGGTGTGTTCAATAGTTTTAATTATTTAATCAAGAGAGGAAGGAGGGAAGGGAAGAGTAATGGAGATTTGTTGAATGGTGGATTTAGCTAAGATTTCAGCATTGGACACCTCCCCCCTCCGTAAGCCCATTAGAGGGTATACATGCAAACCTTGCTTGCCATGCTCTTAAAACTCATCTTCTATCATAATAGATGTTGCCTTTGAAAAAGCTGCTTGTTTGCAGCGAAACATCCATCGGAGTAGATAAGAAACCAGTGGAACATTTAGATGTCTATTACACTACTGCACTAGTTATCAGTTTCCAGTTACGGGTCATTGTGAAATTGCCAAGGACAATATAATAGTTACAGCCTGTAACCAGAGGTGTCCCAGAGCAGCGTTTTTTGTCTATAGGCATTATTATTCCATTCATACTGTAATATTTCAACACTGAACTTTAGTTTCTAGCAGTACTTGAAGAAACTGATTAAAGTGATTGCAGATACTGCCTAGGAATCCTAGCCTATAATTTCTTAAGCCGCTCAATATTCAAGTATCTATTTTTGGGGTTTAAAAGTTTTAAAACAAGCACCTCTTTGTAATCAGTGATACATATCTTGGAGTGTTCATATTAATTGTGAACTCCCATTCATAAACTTTATGGAAATTGTGTCAAAAAGGTGGCTTTTTTAAATTTGTGCCGATTTTTTTAAAGCAATAAATTTTTTATATGTAAATTCAAGTTAGTGTGAAGCACTAGAAAAACTTTCTATCGCAATAATAGTTTCTACATTTAAAAGCTACTGATTTAATAGCTAATAAGTTCCTAAAAAAACAACACACTGTTTTATGATAACATCACTGGGCACTGCAGTCAAATTTGCATTCAACCAATTGCATTTAAAAGACCCAATTTTAAGTATATTACATAAACGTATTTGGTCCTTTCGCATTATCTAGCCGCACAGAGTATAAACGCTGCGTTTGAACGCTGTGCCACTGGCGAAAAAGAGGTAGTGCAGGCAAAAGTGTATTTTCCCCTCCGATGTGGCGCAAAAGGAGTGCCGACAGAAGAGGCCTTGAGCTATGAGAGGCGTGCCCGAGGCCTTCGGGGGCCGAGTGCCCGCGCCGAACATAGCGACGGGGGGGTGGGGATGATTGTAGGGATACATTTTTGCCTATACTACATCCAGGTATTTTTTTTTATTAAAAAATAATTGATATGTAGTTAAATCTACATTAAACATAAGCCATGCAGTATTGTTCTCTGCCCTGATATGTTACTGGAAACAGAGGGACAGTGAGTCGTATGGATGTCTGAACAGCAACATGTGTTTTTGTTGCCATTTGGTTTAAATGTAAATCAGATAAAAAAGAATACAATTAACAGGGTCTTCATGAGCTAACTGCCAAGTCAAAGGTGGATCACACACATTTTTTTATGTGCCTGTCTGTTTTTGTGTTCGTTTTCTTCAATGAAAACAATTTAATTTACACAGGGAAAGACAACTTTAATGATTTATATAATATACTCTTCTAAAATTGCACAGCAGAAAGTTCTGGACTATAGTGGCTTTATTAGGGAGCGTTTTCACTTTTAATGTTGAATCCATCTCAATCGGTCTCAATTTTCTGTAAAGTCACAAGATTTTATAAATGAGAACCAGTCAAAGGCAAACAAACAGAGGAAGGCACTAACCTCATCACATATATGTAATGCAAAGAACAGCGCCAACATCCCAGTGGACGGGTATTTCCCATGGTGGTTGGTCCAGTTGTCATGAACATATTTAAAAAAGGCAGGATTAAAAATTAAAATCTAGAGAAAGGAAACAAGATATTTGATTTAAGAAGGCTGCACTGCTAAAAAAATGTATATACCACTTTCATAAAGTGTATATTTTATATACTCTATATCTTATATAATTTGGTTGTAGTGAACTACCTACTCATAAGATCCACAACACAAGCTGAGATCCAGCTCCATGCTGATGACAGCCAGTAAGCTTGAAACAGCTGTACGTGGATATTGCTGGTTGTCTGACCCAGATTCTTGTAACCACAGGGATGACAAATTTCAATAAAAGATGCGACTAATTGACTACTATCAATTAACTACTTATAGCCTAATTAGTGACATAATATAATATTGTCATAAGTGGACTAGGGGATCCCTGGTGGTCAGGATTTTGTGATTTCACCGCTGCGATCTGAGAAACCAAGAGGTCACACCACCCTAAAGCCATGCAGGGTTGGGCCTGGCCAGTACTTGCATGGGAGACCACCTAGGAATTCCAGGAGCTGTATGCTATAGCCCACTGGAGAAGGAACTGGCAACCCACTCCAGTATCTCTGCCATGAAAATCAAGTGGATCAGCATGGTGTGTTACGGTCCATCCAGTCACAGAGAGCCGACACAGATGAGCGACCCAAACATACAACATAAGTGGACTATATGGACAGCATGTTTGATACAACACTGGGAAACAACTCCCCTGAATATTGAATGTAATTAAATAACATGATTAAATATTCATTAATATAATCAAATTATTCTCACCTTGTCTTTATCAACACTGATAAATTGCTTCACTCTTGTGTATGTGCTAAAAGGAAAAAACAGAAGTACATAAGTAATCAGCATTTACTGCTTTATTCAAGGATCAGCAATTTCTTAATCAGTTTAACAACTCATTTAGGGTTAAAATCAACTTACCGCAAAATGTGTAAATAGATTGTTTTATCAAAAAAGTGGATGTTGTAGATATTGTACATTTTTGTATAATTTATTACATATGTATATATACCGGTATATATATATATATATATATACATATACACACACACAGATACACGCATATACAGTATACACATACATGCAATACTCATAAACACTGTCACCCCAACAGGAAGCTGGTTTTATCTTAATAAACATGGCTCTACATTGTACTAGCCTTTTCTCTCTACAGTAAATCCTTCCTGAGAAACTAAGTTTTTTTTGTTTTGTTTTTTGCTTTTAATAAATGACTCAGAATGCTAGTTCTCAGTCCAGAGTGCTTGGTGGAGGAGGGGTTCAAACTGCATGACATCATTGGGGGACATGGTTTTGGCCACCACAGTGACAGAGAACCAAACTGAGTCTAACTAGCACATCAACACAACTAATTAGTATTCATGAGCTACTAATTTGCATAAAAATGCAGCACACAGGAATAGTCCAAATGGCTAATACAGTTTAAAGTCAGTTTGTCATGCTCTTTAAGAATACCCACCAACAACAACAATATTATTTTGGGGTGGTCTCCTAATCCCCTCCCATTCTAATATCCTATGTGTTGCTGATCAGAATAGTCACATGGCAGTGTAGCTTACTTTATTAAGCTCCTCCTGAGCGCTTTCGTGATATTAATTTGGAAATAGGCCAGGGAAATATTTTGTGGAGCCATACTTAGGTCTCTGATAAAGGGAATTAAAACAGAATTTAGAACACGAACATTTATATTAATTTAGAAGAAGTTATTGAGTACCTGTGCTAAAGAAATAAGAACAGCAGCTTCCATCTGGCTGTGCATAAACAAATATAACTCTATAAATTATGCTTTTAGATAAATAAAAATGCATTACACCGATTTATGTTCTACTCGATATCTCTGGCCCATATTAACATTTACATTATGTTCAGTGTTTTTCTGGTCCATGGAATCTGCAACTGTTAGATAAATAGAAATGTTTAAATGCCTTCCAGTATTTGAACTCCATGCCCCTAACACCCCATGCATCTAGACCAGTGGTAGTCAAACTGGTCCCTACTTCTTGCTAGTGGACGATTCAAGCTTTCATGGTGGGAGGCAGGGTAATCGCTAGGTGGCAATGCTGACGAGTGACGTCAGACGCCGGAGACCCACAGCACCACGCTTGGCTGGTTGGGGAGCTGGTGAAAGAGCCCAGGGTCAATAGTCAGGCCCGAATCACTATCTAGTAAGTACAGGGCAATACATAGCTAGGATGGTGGGAAGGAAATGTTACCATCAAAAGTGGGTGTTCGGCATTAAAAGGTTGACCACCCCTGGTCTAGCCAGTGGAAGTTTTGCAGTTATTAACCATTTCAGTAAATAAATAACATACCACCCAACTGTGACTCTTTTGGAAATGCCATCTTTTTAGTGTAAATTCCACTTGTCCTCCAAGTCTCACAAATGTCACTCAGAGACATGTCCCCTCTTAAGTGGAATTTCCACTTTCCCTTTTAGCCTCCCAAAGCTCATTCTTCGAATAGAAGACCCAATCTAAATGCAACCCCCCTGCTAGCCATGATCATGTGCCACTGTATCTGGTTCCTTCTGTTCTTTTTCTTTTAATGTCTAGGAGAGAGATAGAAGCCTAGAGTGAACATGCATGAGTCTGCACTTGTGTATCTGCTGGCAAGCAAAACAAATGCAAGACTGTCACTTATCACAAGAGAATAGTGATATCTGTGGGAGCAAGTCACATACTTATTACTCTGTGCTTGGGAAATCTGATTCATACCTTAAGCCTTTAATGAGTCGTAAAGTTGAACCTAGCCCAAGATCTGCACCTGGTGGAATATTGTGGGATGGCCTTGACTGAAGAACTAGCATTCTAGCGAAATCTGACTGTTTTTTGGAACACATGACCACAGATGTGCTTGGCTTTTGTTTGTCAACTTTCACTTTTCTATTCTATTCTAGCCCCTTATTCTTAAAGGACCACTGTAGTGCATTTACATTGAAAGTTTATATTAATTTGCTTGGCATAGACTAGTGAATTTTTTCACTAGTGCATTTTTTCTTTGCTTTTAAGCTGTCAGTTTTCCACTCAAGCAGACCTACGTATCTCCTACTGCCAGTGTCTATTAGGGGTGTGACCAACTCAGCCTGTGTGCTGGACTATCATGTAAGTTGGAAACAGGCCCGGGCTGATGTTTGTGGCCCTGTACCATGACATTAGCTCCTCCCATACTGCCTACACAGAGGTAACAGCTATATTGTAACCTGCTTGCAGCTGGCCCACAGGCCCCACCCAGTGACAGTGCATGAGCCATCATAACACCACACCACTTTGCTGAGCATGCTCAGTCTGATGCAGAACCTACACTGGTCAGATTTTATTTTTAGCACAACACACAGGAAAAGCTGGCCATGCAGCTGATAGACACTGGTCTGCTTGAGGAGAAAACAGACAGCTTAAGAAAAAAAACAACTTGTATTTACTTTAAAAACTACATACTGTAACTAAGAAACATAGGGTTTGTCTTTGTAAATGCAGTACAGTGGTTTTTAATACCCTGTCCTTTAATCTTTAACATGTTGTGCAACTTGCTCTGTCATCCTGCCAATATAAAGAACCTGCTAACATCGGACAGGGAAAAGTAACTAGGGAGAGAGGGCAAGGTCTCGCACGAACTCTCAATTACTGCTAATCTTCATGTATTATGTTGAAGCCTGAACGTATATGCTGAGAATATACAGTCAAAAAGAGAATGGACTTGTGTGTTTTTTTTAAAGACAGAAAATCTTGATCTGTACTCATAATAACCAACAAGTAATCAGTTTATCACATATGTAGTTGTGGATCTTGCAATGTTGATGATGTTTGCGATATTGGTCACACAGTTGCGTCCCTCGCAAAGTGAGGGCGCAACCGCGAGCATTAGCGAAGTGTGGTGAGCCAGCAGCTCATTGCAGCCAGGAAAAGGAAAGGCTCGCAATGAGCACCAAAGGCGGGAGAGGCTTGCACAAAGGGGTTTAGTGTGGGGCTTGCGATGAGCGCCGAAGGTGATCAGTGCAAAGCAGGAAACTTGAAGTACACGAGGGGAGAGGCTCGCGATGAGGGCCAAAGGTGCTCAGAGGACCAAAAGCCTCACATTGTGTGGCAAACAGCATTGCCAGCCAATTTTAATCCTGTAATTTTTGACGGGCAAGTTCCTAGTTAAATCTATATGGAACATGGTGCACATATTAAGGGCCTCATTCTATTATCGGCCGTAAAACGTCCGCAAGGATCTCTCTTACGGCTCTTTTTAGAATGAGGCCCCATGTGTGTATATCTCTAAAACTTAAAGGTATATGGAAGTTTGTGGGATATCATGTGTTTTACGTTTGACTCATTGGACGTCTCATATCAAATAATTTTATTGAGGAATTCTGTATATTTTTTATTCAAAGTATATTTGAAATTTTTTGTGTGAGCTACACTCCCGGGAAACCCAAGTAGGCAGAGTGTTATAGCCAATGAGCTGTGCGGAGTTGTGACCTAGCAAATCAGTGGTCAGTATTAGGCTGCCTCCTGAGCAGCTTTGTCTTAGCCAGTGAGAGGGAAACAGATACAAAGTTGTACCTGCCTCTGATTGACCACAACAAATTATGAACATTATGTTAATTTAGGTTGGCTTTTTAGTGGCATTCTTCTCAAATCAACTGCTTGAAAACTGAAGACATTTTGCAGACTTAAGAGTAAGTTTACAAGTGTTTATTTTGGGATTTTTTCATGAAAATCATTTTGCATAAACTACTGATTCTGCTCTATCATAATCAATGAAACTTATATATATATATATCTTTAATGTACATTGCACACAACTTGACTTTACCATTTGTAGGTTATATTATCTGACCACTAGGGGCTGATAATATTACTACATACTAGAGCCTTTCACCTCACAATGACTTTCTATCAGATCTCTTCCCTCTCCCACTAAATGAAAAACCTTTCTAACTTTGCACACCAACTTGACTTTAACATTTGTAGGTTATATTATCTGACCACTAGGGGCTGATAATATTACTACATACTAGAGCCTTTCACCTCACAATGACTTTCTATCAGATCTCTTCCCTCTCCCACTAAATGAAAAACCTTTCTAACTTTGCACACCTACCTGACCCTTGCTACTCCTTATCTTTTATTCTTGTCCAGGTTTCTGCCTCTTCCATTCCCTTTAGATTGTAAGTAGCGAGTTTCAAATCTTGTAGGGTGGTTTGGAAAAAAAAACACTTTCTACAAAGATGCTAAGCTCAAGACAGGGCCCTCCATTTTCTGCCGTCGTTATTATTGTATTCTTCTTTGTCCCCTGTACAGCCCTACAGAACATGTTGGCACATTACAAATAAAACTTAATAATTATAATAATAATAATAACAGAATGGCTTTGATGCTACCCGAAAGTGCATGATTATTCAAGATTGGTTGTCCTTCTTTTGATATGTTTGGAGGTTATTAAAAGAAAAGGGACAATATAAAATCCAGCATTGAAGAGAACAAAAATTAAATGGTGAAATCTTGGGTTCCAACCAAGCGGTTTCTCCAAATCCAGTTGCTCTGTTGGTTCTGACACACAAACATAAAATGGAGTTCTTATTAATTTATCACTTTTTGGTCTTCCTGCTTAGCACGGTGCACAATGTATAAAAAGTTGAGAAGTCTCACAAAACTGCATCTAACATGAATTGCAATGGTACTGAATTGTTAGTGTGTTCTACAGTAGTAGTATAAATTTAACAGCTGCAAGGTCACATATGGATGATTTTGGCTCTTTAGAAAACTGTACATATTGTTTTCAGATATCCATTTAGTACAGTCTAAATAGCATATTTAATTGTGTAGTGGTCCCTCTGCTGGACAGGATGGGAAATACAATTAGAATTTGGTCTAAATAGCATATTTACTTGTGTAGTGGAACCTCTGCTGGACAAGATGGGATATACAATTATAATTTTCTTTAAAAATCATCTAATCTTGATGAAATTATGCATTTGACAATATTCTCTTTATTATGTGTGGTAGATTATTAAATAGTAGATGCAGTTGTACAGTGTGGAAACCGTGCGGGGCTAGTATTTTATAGGTGAAACTAAGTGTAGGAAATTCAGTAGGGTATTTGTTGAGGTTCGGTCTTGCTTTGTTCAGGAAGAGTGATTTGCTTTGCAATCCTATTTGACAATCCCATTGAAAATATGTTGCTTGGAGTAGATACTCTGTGGCATCAAGGTGACTGTGAGGCCACCTCTCATTGTCCATACCAAATTCTATGGCATCAAACTTACTCCACGATGGAATCTCATACAGTGAAGATAATCCCACTGCCCAAATCTATTCAATGGCATCAAACCTACTCTATGGTGGAATGCAATAAAGCAAAAATAATCCAGCTGCTACAACCTATTCAATGGCTTCAACCCTATTCTATGGTGGAATCCCATAAGATGGGGATAGTGTCACTGGCCATTCCTGGTGTGCAATACATGTATTTACTTACAACTTGACCTCTCCTGTTGTGAGTGCGCTGGTGATCCATTTCAGGTCTTGCAGTTTGAATGGAATCAGCACCATATGTACCCCAGGTGGCAGGTTTATGGCACTTTCTGGATACATGAAGTGGTGAGTTGTTCTGGATCCAACATCTTCTTCAAATCCAGCTGTCCGAGCTCCATTCATCCTATGAAAGATAGATTGCAAGGTGTTATTATGGAGGAAGCAGCTCTGTATTGTTATTCAGATAAAGTGACTCTATAAACTTGTAAAGTTTGTGTTTAAGGCACAATGCAATTAAATGACTTGGCATGAAAACTTCTAATAAAGGATTAAAGGGCCAGTTAATTCCGCACAATTCGGCACACACCACAGTATAGTTCTGCTAAAAATATATGGAAAAAAACTCTTTACATTTTTTAAATAGGTGCCTTTTTCACAGAAAAAATCATAAATGAAATGTCTGTTTACATGAGACTCTGACATTCCCCCAGAGAGACTCACAGCAAGAGCTCCGTGCAGAGAGCAGAAGCATAAAGAGATTTAATCCTTCACAAATTCATCTGTGCAGATAAATGACTGCTGGGATCAGCTAAAGAGTATAGTTGGGGGTTAACTTCTCCTCCTGCATTCCTGAAGTTCTGTGAAAAACTATAAATCTTGTGTTCACAGAGTCTACACCCCTGGGTCACGACATGTGTTGTTAATCATGGAACAGTCAGAAGTGTGTTTGTAAATAGACCTTAGATATTTAGCTGTTATTAAAAAAAAAACAAAAAAAAAAAACAATAGATCATTTTAACATAGGATCTCTTGTGCTCTTTCACAACACGAAGAGCAAATATAGTGAGGTAAATGGACCTTTAACAAAAAAAAACAGTTTGAAGAAAATATTCAGTACAATTTATATTTGACTTCCCTCTCTCCACTGAATGTCAGCTGAGGATATTTATCGGCAGATTCACTCCTACCTACTGGGGGACATATTGGGAGTGGAAAGTTCTGCTCACCCTTGAAACACTAAAGATTAAATATAGGGTTCAAAAGTTACATTAAACTTAAGTTTCTTCAATTAAATGGATATGAAAGCTTCCTGGATTAATACATTTCTGCACTTCTTAGGCAAAAAGCAGCATATATATATATATATATATATATATATATATATATATATATTTATATATATATATATATATATATATATAAATATATATACACAGCACATCTCGTAAAACATTTTATTTTTATTAATTTCTAAAAATCTTTTTAATTATTATGTAGACACCTCTAGGGGGTGTCTACACAGGCATCTGATACTCCAATCAGGGGAGCAATATTAAACCACTATTTAACTGCTGTTGCTTGCTCAGCCAATTTCCTTGCTTCTTCCTGTCTGTATGTCAGCAGCAATACATCAGCACATATCAGTGATACACTACATATCACAGGCTGCTTTGCAGCACAAACAGGAACCCCAGAGTTAATTTAAAAGTTTCAGTTAACCTGATTGGCCAAAACAAATAATTTAAAATTTGAAACTAAATTTAGCCTGGGTTTGGAGGATGTTAACCCTAATTTGCAACTGTCAGAAATTACAAGGCATTTTGCTGACTTCAATGTAAGAGTTTAAATGTTTATTTTGGGATTTTTTTATGCAAATTTTTTTTTGCATACACTACTAATTCTCTTCTACCAGATGCATTAATAATCCAGGAAACTAACATATTCCTTTAATGAATATTTTCCAAATCGGTTACAAAATAACTAAATTGACTAATTGCTAAATTAATCCTTGTTGCATGAGCAATAGTCACCATGACTCTGTATGCCCGCCTCTGATATGTGCATCCATCCTCAAACATTCTCAGCCTCTTTCTACTCTTCTATCCCCTTTTTATCTATTATGTATTTATTTTTATTACTTTCATTATGTCCTGCTTTACTATTGCTCCTCTTCTATCCCCTTTTTATCCTCTTTCTAGATAGTTAAGGGCAACTTGGTCCTATGACGGCCACCAACAAGCAAGGTGTCCAATGTCTTTCTGCATGAACACAGCTGGATCAATCAAAATGAGTGACAGAATCGAGGAGTGTTGGAGCCCCTCTCAAGAAAGAGTTGCCCACCACTGCTGTAAGAACCCAATCCAACCGAGGGCAGGCGCTCAGAATACTAGATCTACCCAAATAAATGACTGATCACCACTTGTGTGCGTGTTAGTTTTCTTTGTGTGTGGATGTCCCATTAAAGTTGTGTGTGTTTGTGCCTATAATAATGTGGCTTGTATGAAAGGTTTGTGTTAGAAACTACTTGTCTACTAATTACTGCTATATTCACTCTCATTGGTGACGTAAGAACTCTCCAGTTTCTATGTTATTCCACAACATCATTTAACTTATGGTGGACAAAAGAGTGATAGAAGCCCTCCACCGTACAGAGTGCATTAGAAAAAAATACTACGTGTTTGCACATTTTTTTAATAAAATTAATAAAACTTATTTTCTGCTCAAAATTCCAGTTTTTGCTCTGCACTCAGGAAAATGGACAGGAAATATGAGCCAGATTCAATTGAGCTCTCGCTCCATCCGGTAGCCCGTAAGTGAGCTCGCAAGTTAACATGCTATTCAACTGGCGTTGAAAAGGGTTGTGAGTTACGGCCTTGAAAAAATTGCGATGGTTAAACAGATATCTAAGTTTGCTGGATTAATACATTTCGGCACTCTATAGGCAAAAAGCAGCCTATGTGTATGAAGCACATCTCATAAAACATTTTATTTTTATTAATATCTAAAAATCACTCTAATGATTGTGTTGACACCCCCAGGGGGTGTCTACACAAGTTCCTGATCCCCACCCAATCAGCATGCAGCATCCGGGGAGCAATATTAACCCACTATTTACCCGCTCTTTTTTGCTCAGCCAATAGGAGAGCAGTGTTGTCAGCCTCCCAGTCACTGCTGGGATATGACTCATCCCTGCTTCCTGTCTATGCTGTGTGCGGTTGCCACAGCAACTAACATAGTGCTATGTCTCAAATCTTTTATCCAACCCAATTGGCCAAAACAAATTGGAGAGGGTGTTAACCTTAATTTAAACTGTCAGAATTTACAATAGATTTTGCTAACTTCAAGGTAAGTGTTTAAATGTTTATTTTCGTATTTTTTCATGCAAACATTTTTTATATACTATTAATTCTCCTATATATCAGATGCATTCATAATCCAGGAAATGTACATATCCGATTAAACCTGTAACTTACATCCTCCCCCAGCCTTTGATCTTTCACTTTCGCAAGAGTTACAATGGCTAAAATCGCAACTCACTATTCAATTGCTCAATTTCCCCAAGCCCTGCAAATGTTTTCACAGCCGTAAGTGGCAAAAGAAGGAGAAAATCCTATGAGTGCTAGAGACGACCCGCAAGGGGGTTAAATACCTATTCATAGCACTGTAAATGCAAATAAAAAAATCACTACTGGACTGTAAATAACGGGGAAAGTGTTGTAAAAAAAATACAAATATCCTTACATCTTTTAGTGTATATATATAGCATTTATCACTTCTGTAGCATTTATTATATTTTGCTATATGTAAGCTTTGAACCAGTAATTTTCCATTGCAGGCCATGAGGTATGAAACAGTTAATCTTGCTTTTCCATGATTCTGCAGTTTCTAAAGAATCAGTCAACAATTATTTAGCCTAAACTATATGTATTTCAGTAGTCCACAAGGCAGAACCCAAGGATATTTGTGAAAAACATGTTTGACCTATACGCAGAAATTGCAAATTGGGGGTGTTGTACGCAGATAATGTGACGTACCATGCATGCTTGATGCGTGCTAACCACATGTTTTATTTTATTGGATCACCTTATATAAATAATCGTTTATTGGATGTTGGTGGAAACCTGTCATTTTTCTAGAAGGTAGAATGGGTTATACCATGTTCTTTATGTAATTCACTATAAAAAGCTATGTTGTTCAGTTAGTCAGTCAGTAGCAGACATTTTTTGGATGCTTCTCTGTTGCTGACCCACGTTTGTACAATAAAATCTGATAATAAGAAAATAATCGACCTCAGTGTTTTGGTATCATGACTGGGTTTCGGAGTAAAATGTGGTTTGTGGTTATGATTTTTGCTACAACAAAAGCGATGATAGACATTAGAATTAATTGCACAACAGTCTCAAGCCCGCAAATTACATTTTATTTTAGGTTTCATTTCAGGGCTAAATCGATCTCGGGTATCAATGACTTAATACATATCAGGCCACCCACATGTATTAGAACAGTATTGGCATTCATTTTCATAATTCTTTATTTTTTGGTTTTGATAGTCTGATCGCATATCGGCCCCCTGAACGTAACGGATTGACATGTAACTTCCATGTTTTACTGCCCTAATAAGTAATTATTTTCTATTGGCTGATTCGAAATGGGAGGTTACAGGCTTGCTTAATTGATCATGTTCCTGCCATGAACTGCTACGAACCAGTGCATGGTTTACGCTTTCGGCTTTGGGACAGTAACTTGCAGGCTTGAGCAATTGAATAGCATCATAATTGGAGAGGAACGGGAGCCTGCAGCACACCTGCAGACATATGGCGGACTACGATCGAGTTGCGGGCTTGCAATTGAATTGGGCTCTATGTTTTAAACATATTTTTAGACGTCCAGAGGTACACACAAATGTACTGTTTTTTTACTATGTTATTCCACAAAGTCTATCTTCACGTTAGAAAGATCACTTCACACTTTAGTGTATAGAGTCAATTAAATAACATAGGCATTGTGTATAAATTTACTAGTGAGAAAGATCACAATTTGCAGATTATTGCCCGGTGGGTCAGTACTTGTTTATCTGTATGTGAGAGCGCAGCTGATATGTACTATGACGTGAGAGAGGGGGAAAAAAGTACCGTAATTTCCTGCTGTTTTTACCTGCCGCGCCCTTTTTGTACCCTGTTGTTGCAATATGGAGCAATGTTTTCCTGAGTTTGTAGCTAGTATGAGTAAAATTAAACATACCTCACTCCCTTGACTAGACATCTAAACTCTCTAGACACCTACATAAACATCTGGAGACAATTTTGGAAGGGTGTAACCCTGGTGCTCATCACTATTTGCTGCCCACTGTATCCTGCCTGCAAAGTGTAAAAGTGAAACTGGAATAAGAAGATTTATTTAAATATATGTTTTTTTTTATTTCTATATGAACCACCAAAAGTATAGATTGGATCCAACATAATAAAACCCTGTTAGTCCAATGATATAGACTTTTCAAGGGCCATGAATGGTTTACACACATAATGTTTGCGTTGTTCAGTCGTGTCTGACTCTTCATAACCTCATGGACCACAACACATCATGCTGATCCACTTGGTATTCATGGCAGAGATACTGGACTGGGTTGCCAGTTCCTTCTCCAGTGGGCCACAGTATACAGCTCCTGGTTTTCCTAGGTGGTCTCCCATCAAAGTACCGCCCAGGCCCAACCCGGCATGGCTTCAGGTCTTGGTTCCCTGACTAGAATGGAACCCAAGTCGCAGTTGTGCAAGCACCGAATCCTAACAACTGGACCACCAGGGAACCCTTACACACATTAGTGTACATATTTTTACCATATTTACTGTACGCTATTTTCAAAGCACTTGAGATGACAACTGCAAAATGTATTAGTTAACTTAATTTGTTATCTATTAAATGCATTTGTGTCTTAAAAGACCACTGTATTTCATGAAACGTATGTAACAAACGAACATGAGCAGCTGTGTAATACATAAGCATAAAATATTATTAAATCACAGGTGTTATTTTAAGTGATAATTAATAGGTATATTTTATTCTCTAATTTTGTACTTTTGAATTGTGTTGAAAATAAATTCTGAGCGGTTTTCTCCACTTGCAGCTGCTGGGCAACAAAAGTGTAAATATCATTTATATTTTCCTCCCACATAATGACGTTAGAGTTTATTGTAATGATATAATAATACTAGTAATTTGCCCGTCATAAATGACTGTTGTCTGTTCTATCTCTCTATGTACGGTCTCTCTCCGTGCGCCCTCTCTTTCTGCGCCCTCTCTCTCTCACTGCACCCTCTCTCTCTATCACTGTGCCCTCTCTCTGCACTCTTTGTGCTCTGTCTCTCTCCTTCCCCCTCCATCTCTCCCTCACTTTCTCTCTCTGAGCCCGTCCTTCACTCTCTGAATCCTCTCCCCTCCCCCTTCTCTTTCCATTGTCTCCCTCCCCCTTTCTCTCTCACCCTCCCACTCTCTTTCTACCCCTCCCACTCCCTCTCCTCTCTCTCTCTCTCCCCTTCCTTCCTGTCTCTCTCCTCTCTCTCTCTCTCCCCTTCCTTCCTGTCTCTCTCCTTCCTGTCTCTCTCCTTCCCTTCTTCCTGTCTCTCTCTCTCTCTCTCCTTCCCCTCTCTCTCTTTTCCTTCCTCACTCTCTCTCGCTCTCCTTCCTCACTCTCTCTCGCTCTCCTTCCTCACTCTCTCTCGCTCTCCTTCCTCACTCTCTCTCGCTCTCCTTCCTCACTCTCTCTCGCTCTCCTTCCTTCCTCTCTCGCTCTCCTTCCTCTCTCGCTCTCCTTCCTCTCTCGCTCTCCTTCCTCTCTCGCTCTCCTTCCTCTCTCGCTCTCCTTCCTCTCTCGCTCTCCTTCCTCTCTCGCTCTCCTTCCTCTCTCTCACTCGCTCTCCTTCCTCACTCGCTCTCCTTCCTCACTCGCTCTCCTTCCTCACTCGCTCTCCTTCCTCACTCGCTCTCCTTCCTCACTCGCTCTCCTTCCTCACTCGCTCTCCTTCCTCACTCGCTCTCCTTCCTCACTCGCTCTCCTTCCTCTCTCGCTCTCCTTCCTCTCTCGCTCTCCTTCCTCTCTCGCTCTCCATCCTCTCTCGCTCTCCATCCTCTCTCGCTCTCCTTCCTCTCTCGCTCTCCATCCTCTCTCGCTCTCCATCCTCTCTCGCTCTCCTTCCTCTCTCGCTCTCCTTCCTCTCTCGCTCTCCTTCCTCTCTCGCTCTCCTTCCTCTCTCGCTCTCCTTCCTCTCTCGCTCTCCTTCCTCTCTCGCTCTCCTTCCTCTCTCGCTCTCCTTCCTCTCTCGCTCTCCTTCCTCTCGCTCTCCTTCCTCTCGCTCTCCTTCCTCTCGCTCTCCTTCCTCTCTCGCTCTCCTTCCTCTCGCTCTCCTTCCTCTCTCTCTCTCCTTCCTCTCTCTCTCTCCTTCCTCTCTCTCTCTCCTTCCTCTCTCTCTCCTTCCTCTCTCCTTCCTCTCTCTCTCTCCTTCCTCTCTCTCTCTCCTTCCTCTCTCTCTCCTTCCTCTCTCCTTCCTCTCTCTCTCCTTCCTCTCTCTCTCTCCTTCCTCTCTCCTTCCTCTCTCTCTCTCCTTCCTCTCTCTCTCTCCTTCCTCTCTCTCTCTCCTTCCTCTCTCTCTCTCCTTCCTCTCTCTCTCTCCTTCCTCTCTCTCTCTCCTTCCTCTCTCCTTCCTCTCTCTCTCTCCTTCCTCTCTCTCTCTCCTTCCTCTCTCTCTCTCCTTCCTCTCTCTCTCTCTCCTTCCTCTCTCTCTCTCCTTCCTCTCTCTCTCTCCTTCCTCTCTCTCTCTCCTTCCTCTCTCTCTCTCCTTCCTCTCTCTCTCCTTCCTCTCTCTCTCCTTCCTCTCTCTCTCCTTCCTCTCTCTCTCTCCTTCCTCTCTCTCTCTCTTTCCTCTCTCTCTCTCCTTCCTCTCTCTCTCTCCTTCCTCTCTCTCTCTCTCCTTCCTCTCTCTCTCTCCTTCCTCTCTCTCTCTCCTTCCTCTCTCTCTTTACTTCCTACTCTCTCTCGTTCCCCTCTCTCTCTCGTTCCCCTCTCTCTCTTGTTCCCCTCTCTCTCCTTCCTACTCTCTTTCCTTCCTACTCTCTCTCGTTCCCCTCTCTCTCCTTTCTCCTCTCTCTCGTTCCCCTCTCTCTCCTTTCTCCTCTCTCTCCTTTCTCCCTCTCTCTCCTTCCTCTCCCTCCTTCCTCTCTCTCCCTCCCTCTCCCTCCCCCTCCTTCTCTCTCTCCCCCTCTCCTTCCTCTCTCTCCCTCGTTCCCCTCTCTCTCACCCTCCCTCTCTCTCCCCCTCCCTCTCTATCTCTCCCCCTCCTTTTCGCTCTCACTCTCCCTCTCCTCTCTCCCCCTCCCTCCCCCCCCCCCCTCTCTCTCTCCCACTCCCTCTCTCTCTCCCACTCCCTCTCTCTCTCCCACTCCCTCTCTCTCTCCCACTCCCTCTCTCTCTCCCACTCCCCTCTCTCTCTCCCACTCCCTCTCTCCCACTTCCTCTCTCTCTCTCCCACTCCCTCTCTCTCTCTCTCTCTCCCACTCCCTCTCTCTCTCTCCCACTCCCTCTCTCTCTCTCTCTCTCCCACTCCCTCTCTCTCTCTCCCACTCCCTCTCTCTCTCTCCCACTCCCTCTCTCTCTCTCCCACTCCCTCTCTCTCTCCCACTCCCTCTCTCTCTCTCCCACTCCCTCTCTCTCTCTCCCACTCCCTCTCTCTCTCTCCCACTCCCTCTCTCTCTCTCCCACTCCCTCTCTCTCTCTCCCACTCCCTCTCTCTCTCTCCCACTCCCTCTCTCTCTCTCTCCCACTCCCTCTCACTCTCTCCCATCCCTCACTCTCTCCCATCCCCCACTCTCTCTCCCATCCCCCACTCTCTCTCCCATCCCTCTCTCTCTCCCATCCCTCTCTCTCTCCCATTCCTCTCTCTCCCCCTCCCTCTCTCTCTGCTCCCCCTCCCTCCGTCCTCCCTCTCTCCTTCCTATTCTCTCTCACCCTCCCACTCTTTCCTTCCTACTCTCTCTCCCCCTCCACCTCTCCCCCTCTCTCTCCCCCTCCCTCTCTCTCTCCTTCCTCACTCTCTCTCCCCTCCCTCTCTCCCCCTCCCTCTCCACTCTCTCTCTCCCCCTCCCCCCTCCCTCTCTCCTCCTCCCTCTCCCTCCGTCTCCCCCTCCCCCTCTCTCTTATGATAATGTACATTTATTATTTTTCTTCAACCTTTGACTATTATTTAACAGAGATAAATAAAATATAATTTGCATTGTGATAACACTACTACTGCAAGAATCTTACATGTTCAGAGTTCTTTATTTTATTTTGTCTCAATAAGACACTGATGGGTTCACACCAATGGCAATCACCATCTTCCATTTTTTTAAATATCTCTGTCCATAACAACCCCTTGCAAACCTCCGTTGAAGCTTACTAGTGAAATATACATCAGGCTTTAAAGTCAGCGAGTGGTCAATGCACATTTATGCTGCTTCATGCTGGGGTCTGATGAGCTATAGACTTCTCTCCTGCTTGTAATTGTAATATTATAATACTGATGAAGGGCCCATGTAAATCAGATGCTCTAAGTTAGGGCACTGCCATAAAAAGGCTGCAGGAGCTTTTGTTTCCCCTAACTTCTAATGTAAAGAGATAGATTGTTTGTTACTTATTAATATGTTTTGATATTAAAAAGATGTGACAATTGTATTTATAGCTTCAATAAATAAAGATGAGTTTATTTTGTGTTAAAATATTATATAGTGATAGACAATGCATGAGTGTTTCTTCCAAGGCAACGTGGTTTTGTGACGTGTATTAACACCTTAAGTACTAAATGGTGTGTTACCTTGGATTTTGTAACAAAAAGCGAGCTTAATACCAACATGTTATATTTTTCTATTACACATATGTTGATAATCAAACTGTTAAGTGTCAAAAAATGTTGAAATATATATTTTTTTGTGCTATACTGTCATTTTAAATACTTCTGGGACACTCCGCAAAGGTTTGAAAATTACTAGCGAGTGGCGTTTGGTACACGTAAATCTGTTCTGCAGTTACGGCAGTGCCCTGATTTGTGAGTGATCCGTAAAATCTTATTAGCATAGGATTTGGGTGGCAAAGTGTCAGGGAGTAACACGTAATTTATTTTCAGTGCAAAACTCAAAGGAGATTTATGCCTTCCTTTTCGTCTGTGTCGTGAAGTTCACTTGTAGCAGTGACCCGTAGGACTTCTCTCTCAGAGTTTTAGGGGAGGGGGATTAGCATAGCTAGGTAGAATTTTCTGTACAGTTAAGGCACTAGTAATGGCTTTTTCAGGGATTAGCATAGGGGCCTTACTTACTATATGCGTTCAAATTGGATTGAAATAGCAAATATAGATAGAACGGGGCAACATAGAAATGCTACTATCAACATAGTAAGTAATGGCATCATTTCTATATTGCCCCATTCCGTTTGAAAAAAAAATATTTTTGAAATATGTGCATTTTTCCCTAAGAAATCAATAAAATAAAATCTGTGTTTACATGTGTCACTGACTTCCCTCTGCCAGACCTACAGCTACAGCTCCATTAGGTGAGCAAAATAAAACAAAAGATTAATCCTTTTGTTAACCCTTAACAAATCCATCTGTGCAGAGCAGGGAATGCTGGAATCATCTAAACAGGTCAGTGCAGTTCTAAGTGCATGGAAAAACTGCTATCAATTACCACGCAGCTTGGTGGTCTCTTATTACTCATGCAACAGCCAGTAGGCAGGATACACTTTGTAAGTAAACAAACTTAAAAGTTTAGATTTTTTCAGTATTATTAAATTATAACTAAAAAAAATAGATCATTTGAAAATGTAATCTTGTGCTCTTTCACACTATGAAGAACACTTACAGTGAGTTAAATGGCCCAAAATGCATTTAATTGTACAGGACTTTCCTTCTTTTTTTGCAGTGATTCAATCGCATATGTTTACTATTGAAACAATAATAGAGATACAAAAAGAAGAATACATGTTAGTGTGTCCAAACTTGTCATCAGCAGTACATCTAACTATATTGTAGCCATCTGTACAGCTAATTGCTGAATATCCTGTTATTCTGATATTCAGTTACTCAATACTTACAACCTAATTGTGCAAGACCTTTTATCCTTCAGGTACTTCAACCTGATGTGTGTCATAGTGCCAACCTTTCCTCATACAAATGAGATAATATAAATTGGCTGACAGATATTTAGTAAGATAGGTTAAGAATGACAATGTACTAGAAGATGTTTGGTATTGATTAAAATATTTAAATACATGTCTTTTTATATGTCCTGTTTGAATAATGGATCCTTTAGTTGTCAGGGTTTGGGTTAAGAGTTAGGGTTACGTAGAAAAAAAATATTTTATTTAGAAACCTTAAAAGATACCATCTTTATTATTTCCAACTATTGCAGCTGTTAAAACATATTCAACACTGGTGGACTTAAGATAGTACTGTCAGAACTTTTGTACAAATAAAATCCAATCTTACATGGGTATTATAAGCTAATATAATAATCCTGTTATATACACTTTCTTTTATATCCAATGTATCAATATTGTATATATTCTCTCTCTATCTATATATATATATATATATATATATATATATATATATATATATATATATATATATATATATATATATATGAATAATCAGAGTATTGCAGTATATAGTGATACCTTTTTTATTGGACAAACATATTCATAGGTTTCATGACGAGCTTTCGAGAGCATTCCTCTCTTTGTCGAGTCAGAGTCAATACTGATCAGTATTGACTGAAACCTAACTACAGGCATTTTCCCGCTCCTTGGATAAAGCCTATCGGCCATTTCGTCACTATCGCGGCTTCCTCAAAGGCTTAGTGTATATTAGTTGTGATCTGCTTTTTTCATCTGGTATTTTGTAAGAATTAGTAAACTAGATTATAACTTTACTAACTGTTATATCTATTTCTAGGCCTAACTACATGCATAGTTGCTCTTTCTTTTCTCTGATTCTTAACTCCAAGGCAATAAGCATGGCAGCTCCAATATAGAAGTCACCATGACACAATCAGTGTCTGCTACATTTAAGATTTTCTCTAAAAATGCTTTTATGCACAAGGCTTGCACAGCTACTGATATTGTTAATTTGTTACACACATCACAAAATGAGAGCTTCCCCTTTAGTTTTCCCACTAAAGGGGAACATCAAAATGTTACAGTTTGTATATTGTATTTAAAAACCTTAGGTGGCCATGATCTGTTTTATAAGTGGCTCTTTAAATTCCTTAGGCTGGAATGAACTTGGTCTCTGAAGAATAAAGAGTTTAGAAGAATATTTATATTATAGGTGAATGAAAACAATTTTATTAGCAAAAAAGTATACATTCAATCACAAACTGAATTATGTTGTCCCTCACTCTCTCCCATCCCCCACTCTCTCTCCCATCCCCCACTCTCTCTCCCATCCCTCTCTCTCTCCCATCCCTCTCTCTCTCCCATTCCTCTCTCTCCCCCCTCCCTCTCTCTCTGCTCCCCCTCCCTCCGTCCTCCCTCTCTCCTTCCTATTCTCTCTCACCCTCCCACTCTTTCCTTCCTACTCTCTCTCCCCCTCCACCTCTCCCCCTCTCTCTCCCCCTCCCTCTCTCTCTCCTTCCTCACTCCCTCTCCCCTCCCTCTCTCCCCCTCCCTCTCCACTCTCTCTCTCCCCCCTCCCCCCTCCCTCTCTCCTCCTCCCTCTCCCTCCGTCTCCCCCTCCCCCTCTCTCTTATGATAATGTACATTTATTATTTTTCTTCAACCTTTGACTATTATTTAACCGAGATAAATAAAATATAATTTGCATTGTGATAACACTACTACTGCAAGAATCTTACATGTTCAGAGTTCTTTATTTTATTTTGTCTCAATAAGACACTGATGGGTTCACACCAATGGCAATCACCATCTTCCATTTTTTTAAATATCTCTGTCCATAACAACCCCTTGCAAACCTCCGTTGAAGCTTACTAGTGAAATATACATCAGGCTTTAAAGTCAGCGAGTGGTCAATGCACATTTATGCTGCTTCATGCTGGGGTCTGATGGGCTATAGACTTCTCTCCTGCTTGTAATTGTAATATTATAATACTGATGAAGGGCCCGTGTAAATCAGATGCTCTAAGTTAGGGCACTGCCATAAAAAGGCTGCAGGAGCTTTTGTTTCCCCTAACTTCTAATGTAAAGAGATAGATTGTTTGTTACTTATTAATATGTTTTGATATTAAAAAGATGTGACAATTGTATTTATAGCTTCAATAAATAAAGATGAGTTTATTTTGTGTTAAAATATTATATAGTGATAGACAATGCATGAGTGTTTCTTCCAAGGCAACGTGGTTTTGTGACGTGTATTAACACCTTAAGTACTAAATGGTGTGTTACCTTGGATTTTGTAACATAAAGCGAGCTTAATACCAACACGTTATATTTTTTATTACACATATGTTGATAATCAAACTGTTAAGTGTCAAATAATGTTGAAATATATATATTTTTGTGCTATACTGTCATTTTAAATACTTCTGGGACACTCCGCAAAGGTTTGAAAATTACTAGCGAGTGGCGTTTGGTACACGTAAATCTGTTCTGCAGTTACGGCAGTGCCCTGATTTGTGAGTGATCCGTAAAATCTTATTAACATAGGATTTGGGTGGCAAAGTGTCAGGGAGTAACACGTAATTTATTGTCAGTGCAAAACTCAAAGGAGATTTATGCCTTCCTTTTCGTCTGTGTCGTGAAGTTCACTTGTAGCAGTGACCCGTAGGACTTCTCTTTCAGGAGTTTTAGGGGAGGGGGATTAGCATAGCTAGGTAGAATTTTCTGTACAGTTAAGGCACTAGTAATGGCTTTTTCAGGGATTAGCATAGGGGCCTTACTTACTATATGCGATCAAATTGGATTGAAATAGCAAATATAGATAGAACGGGGCAACATAGAAATGCTACTATCAACATAGTAAGTAATGGCATCATTTCTATATTGCCCCATTCCGTTTGAAAAAAAATATTTTTGAAATATGTGCATTTTTCCCTAAGAAATCAATAAAATAAAATCTGTGTTTACATGTGTCACTGACTTCCCTCTGCCAGACCTACAGCTACAGCTCCATTAGGTGAGCAAAATAAAACAAAAGATTAATCCTTTTGTTAACCCTTAACAAATCCATCTGTGCAGAGCAGGGAATGCTGGAATCATCTAAACAGGTCAGTGCAGTTCTAAGTGCATGGAAAAACTGCTATCAATTACCACGCAGCTTGGTGGTCTCTTATTACTCATGCAACAGCCAGTAGGCAGGATACGCTTTGTAAGTAAATAAACTTAAAAGTTTAGATTTTTTCAGTATTATTAAATTATAACTAAAAAAATAGATCATTTGAAAATGTAATCTTGTGCTCTTTCACACCATGAAGAACACTTACAGTGAGTTAAATGGCCCAACATGCATTTAATTGTACAGGACTTTCCTTCTTTTTTTGCAGTGATTCAATCGCATATGTTCACTATTGAAACAATAATAGAGATACAAAAAGAAGAATACACGTTAGTGTGTCCAAACTTCTCATCAGCAGTACATCTAACTATATTGTAGCCTTCTGTACAGCTAATTGCTGAATATCCTGTTATTCTGATATTCAGTTACTCAATACTTACAACCTAATTGTGCAAGACCTTTTATCCTTCAGGTACTTCAACCTGATGTGTGTCATAGTGCCAACCTTTCCTCATACAAATGAGATAATATAAATTGGCTGACACATATTTAGTAAGATAGGTTAAGAATGACAATGTACTAGAAGAGGTTTGGTATTGATTAAAATATTTAAATACATGTCTTTTTATATGTCCTGTTTGAATAATGGATCCTTTAGTTGTCAGGGTTTGGGTTAAGAGTTAGGGTTACGTAGAAAAAATATATATTTTTTAGAAACCTTAAAAGATACCATCTTTATTCTTTCCAACTATTGCAGCTGTTAAAACATATTCAACAGTGGTGGACTTAAGATAGTACTGTCAGAACTTTTGTACAAATAAAATCCAATCTTACATGGGTATTATAAGCTAATATAATAATCCTGTTATATACACTTTCTTTTATATCCAATGTATCAATATTTTATATATTCTCTATCTATATATATATATATATATATATATATATATATATATATATATATATGAATAATCAGAGTATTGCAGTATATAGTGATACCTTTTTTATTGGACAAACATATTCATAGATTTCATGACGAGCTTTCGAGAGCATTCCTCTCTTTGTCGAGTCAGAGTCAATACTGATCAGTATTGACTGAAACCTAACTACAGGCATTTTCCCGCTCCTTGGATAAAGCCTATCGGCCATTTCATCACTATCGCGGCTTCCTCAAAGGCTTAGTGTATATTAGTTGTGATCTGCTTTTTTCATCTGGTATTTTGTAAGAATTAGTAAACTAGATTATAACTTTACTAACTGTTATATCTATTTCTAGGCCTAACTACATGCATAGTTGCTCTTTCTTTTCTCTGATTCTTAACTCCAAGGCAATAAGCATGGCAGCTCCAATATAGAAGTCACCATGACACAATCAGTGTCTGCTACATTTAAGATTTTCTCTAAAAATGCTTTTATGCATAAGGCTTGCACAGCTACTGATATTGTTAATTTGTTACACACTTCACAAAATGAGAACTTCTCCTTTAGTTTTCCCACTAAAGGGGAACATCAAAATGTTACAGTTTGTATATTGTATTTAAAAACCTTAGGTGGCCATGATCTGTTTTATAAGTGGCCCTTTAAATTCCTTAGGCTGGAATGAACATGGTCTCTGAGGAATAAAGAGTTTAGAAGAATATTTATATTATAGGTGAATGAAAACAATTTTATTAGCAAAAAAGGATACATTCAATCACAAACTGAATTATGTTGCACTGTATGATCCCTATTCTGCTTTCTTAATCAGTGAAGGGATTTATATGCTCAAGATTTACAATTGCCTTACTGAAAAGCACTGTCACTAAGGAATGCCACATTTCAGAATATCATTTTTTAGTTTGTCAAAATACATTTTAGTGTATTTCCGAAAAAAAACATACTGTGATTTAAGTCCTGGCTAAGTCCACATCATTGATGGACATACAGTGGATATAAAAAGTCTACACACCCCTGTTAAAATGTCAGGTTTCTGTGCTGTAAAAAAATTAGACAAAGATAAATAATTTCAGAACTTATACCACCTTTAATGTGACCTATAAACTGTACAACTCAATTGAAAAACAAACTGAAATCTTTTAGGTGGAGGGAAGAAAAAAAAAATGTGGTTGCATAAGTCTGCACACCCTCTTATAACTGGGGATGTAGCTGTGTTCAGAATTAGGCAATCACATTCCAAATCGTGTTAAATAGGAGTCAGCATACACCTGCCATCATTTAAAGTGCCCCTGATTAACCACAAATAAAGTTCAGCTGCTCTAGTTGGTCTTTCCTGAAAATTTCTTAGTCGCATCCCACAGCAAAAGCCATGGTCCACAGAGAGCTTCCAAAGCATCAGAGGGATCTCATTGTTAAAAGGTATCAGTCAGGAGGGTACAAAAGAATTTCCAAGGCATTAGATATACCATGGAACACAGTGAAGACAGTCATCATCAAGTGGAGAAAATATGGCACAACCGTGACATTACCAAGAACTGGAGCTCCCTCCAAAATTGTTAAAAAGACAAGAAGAAAACTGGTCGGGGAGGCTACCAAGAGGCCTACAGCAACATTAAAGGAGCTTCAGGAATATCTGGCAAGTACTGGCTGTGTGGTACATGTGACAACAATCTCCCGTATTCTTCATATGTCTGGGCTATGGGGTAGAGTGGCAAGACGAAAGCCTTTTCTTATGAAGAAAAACATCCAAGCCAGGCTACATTTTGCAAAAACACACCTGAAGTATCCCAAAAGCATGTGGGAAAAGGTGTTATGGTCTGAAGAAACCAAAATTGAACTTTTTGGCCAAAATTCCAAAAAATATGTTTGGCGCAACAACAACACTGCACATCACCAAAAGAACACCATACCCACAGTGAAGCATGGTGGTGGCAGCATCATGCTTTGGGGCTGTTTTTCTTCAGCTGGAACTGGGGCCTTAGTTAAGATAGAGGGAATTATGAACAGTTCCAAATACCAGTCAATGTTAGCACAAAACCTTCAGGCTTCTGCTAGAAAGCTGAACATGAAGAGGAACTTCATCTTTCAGCAGGACAGCGACCCAAAGCATACATCCAAATCAACAAAGGAATGGCTTCACCAGAAGAAGATTAATGTTTTGGAATGGCCCAGCCAGAGACAGTACCTGAATCCGATTAAAAATCTGTGGGGTGATCTGAAGAGGGCTGTGCACAGGAGATGCCCTCGCAATCTGACAGATTTGGAGTGTTTTTGCAAAGAAGAGTGGGCAAATCTTGCCAAGTCAAAATGTGCCATGCTGATAAACTCATACCCAAAAAGACTGAGTGCTGTAATAAAATCAAAAGGTGCTTCAACAAAGTATTAGTTTAAGGGTGTGCATACTTATGCAACCATATTATTTTATTTTTATATTTTTTCTTCCCTCTACCTAAAAGAGTTCAGTTTGTTTTTCAATTGAGTTTATAGGTCACATTAAAGGTGGAAAAAGTTCTGAAATGATTTATCTTTGTCTCATTTTTTACAGCACAGAAATCTGACATTTTAACAGGGGTGTGTAGACTTTTTATATCCACTGTACATGGGCCAAACATAACAATTGGTGTGAAGGAAAATCTCTTACGTCTACCACACCCACAATCTAGACCAGTTGGTCCTATGTTTTAGTTTGTCAAAATACATTTTAGGGGGGGCGGAGCTGACGTCTGAGGAAGCCAGACGTGTTTTCCTGAGCTCCGTGCTGAGCTCCGTTTAGGGCCTGTTATTTTGCCCTGGAGCGGCTTCTTGGGCCCTTCTCACCTCCAAGGGCACTACTGGGGGTTGCCCCCATCCCCCGGGGGGAGACTGGGAGCTATCTGGGTGGCCCAGCAGCACAAGAGACCTCCGTCCGCGGGGCGCCGTCTGAGGCCCCAGAAGACATCGGGGCTCTCCTTTTCAGCTCCTGGGCTGGTGCTGGAGTGGATCCCGGTGGCGGCTGGATCCGGCCGGGATCCCAGAGTGACCTCTCTGGCCAGAGTGAGGCCGCCGAAGACGGGGCAGAAAAGCCCGCGAAATGCGGCCGCCATCTTGCGGGGCCGCCATCTTAGAACGTTGCAGGTAGGGGGGACATTCCCCGGAGGGTTGTGACTCCCCAGGGGGGCCCCAGGAGCATTAATACCATCCCCAAATGAGGGAGCAGTGTCCCCACAGCTAGTAGTGGGTGTTTAGCTTTCACCACAAAGAACTGTGGCTGCATTTAATATCAGAGGCATAGTGGGGCAGGAGGAGGAAGTTGCCTGCATCTCTCCCAGTTTGCAAGGCACACAAGGATCTACTTACTGTTATATCCCCGCGCAATCCTGGGATCTGGAGTTAAGGTGGTGTGAGTCAACTCTTTAAGCTACCCATGCAGGACTGAGATTTTGATATAGAGACTTACCCCGCAGCATTGCCAGAGACTGAATTGCATATTATTTTGGAGCCTTGTGGGGGTACCTGGCTTCAGAAACTGACACTCTCTTAAAGGCACTTTTTTGGATCATTTCTGCATCTAACAAAGATACTGTGCCTACCTAGACTTGAAACCTGTGCTTTCACTGTCAGTTGCATGGTCTGTGTCAATTTCTTACAACATCAGCACACATGCTGCCACCTTGTGGACGTTTACAATACTGCAGATCATCATTGGCCTTATGCGAATAATGTAAGAGTGGAAGTCTCCCTGCCATCCATTGCTGCTTACTGTCTGTACTGATCTATTCTACGGCTAAGTTCTACTTAACGGGGCTCCTGTCAACGAAAGCAGACAGATTATCTGAAGAGGGTACAATTGTTTGTGCCACTCGTCTACCAAAGGATCACTCTTTGTTTGGCCGGATTTCCAAAGGCCTCCCCAGAGCTCCGGCTGGGGACTACACTCTAATTATGGAATAAAGAGACGAATGGGGAATTGGCCTGGCAGCACAGCTATCACCTACCTCAACTCAGCTTTATAATCTGGACAAACTCTACAATTTTGGCCAGCGGTCTCTCACTCAGACCACTTGGGGCATAGCTTCCCCTTATCCTATACCGAGCTGTTTTCATAACGGACTCTTTGCTGACTTTTGCGGCCCGTACTCCAACATGCTGAAACCCAAAAGAACTGCTTCTGTGAAGGGCATAAGGGAGCACTTTACACCTAAAACTCCCAGATGCTCCCCCCCTGCGGAGTCCGCCTCAGAGCATTCGGATGGCTCAGACAGGGAAGGTACTCCTGACACCCCTAGCCGATATATGGACCTTTCGGCCAGGTCAGTGGCTACTATTGAACGGCTCCTGGCAAAAGCTATTGATCCTCTAAGACAAGATTTGAAGGACCTGGGACAACGCACTCAAATATTGGAGGACTCGTCGGATCGGATGGCCGAGGCGCAAGAAAGAGACCGATCCTCTATTGCTCAAAACTCCATTCACATCTCTGACCTCACGGATAAGATAGAGGATCTGGAGAACCGGTCCCGCCGACACAATGTCCGCATCCGTGGTATACCGAGAGCGATTCAGGACCTGTCTGGCTACCTGAGGGATACAATCCCCATAATCCTCCCTAATCAGCCCGAAAGTGTGTGGGAGATTGAGCGGGCCCATAGAGCCTTGGGTGGCATGAGGAGCTTGGAGGCCCCCAAGGATGTTATTGTTAGATTTTTAAGGCAGCAGACCAGAGATCTTTTGCTATCGGCCACCAGAAAGCTGCATACCATCAAGGGGCCGGATGACTCAATCCTGCAGTTTTATGCGGACCTCTGCCCGGATACCCTGCATAAGCGGAGACTTATGAAACCGGCTGTTACCATTCTTATTCAGCACAGGATCCAGTACCGGTGGAACTTTCCGTTTGCTCTGACTTTCACCTATCATGGCAAGACTTATACCACCCGCTTTTTGGAAGACTGTCTAGATGTATTGCAGAGATTACAGCTATGCCCGGAGCCCACGACAGCTGCAAATCAAGAGCACCTTGTTTCGCCTATCCCTAAGAGGCAGCAGACCTCAAAGCCATCACAAGTTCATGGCAAACAAGTCCCTATCTTGGAGGGGCCCAGTGGCTTTCGGGACTATATAGGCGATCTGCAAGACAAGCGCTTGGTATCCTCAGCGGATTCTGGACTCTCGGCCTCTTCAAAGTTGGGACCGCGACCTGAGAGGCCTCCTACCTAGCTGGACTTTGATAATATTTTGCTGAGTATTTGATGTTCACTTTTCTTTGTTTATAATCCAGATAGAATGTTGATAGCATAGTTCGCACTATTGCCATTTAGAATTAATATAGTTTGCCAGACTAGTTTCCCACATTACGTGGATTTGTCTTTTACTTTATTTACTATAAATAGAGATAGAAGGGCTTGTGTAGTCAAATGTTTTATACTTATTCTGCTATATTCTTGAAATTACAGTTTGAAGTTTAGTTGTACTGTAAACTTGCTGTTTTCCTGCTCTGTTTTTTTTATTTATTTATTTATTTCTTTCTTTTTCTTATTTTTGTGTTTCTTGTTTCTGTTCTATTATTGGCTTGTTTGCTTTATCCCGGATTTATCTACCTCTCCGATATTAACCTGCCTTTCTCCCTTTCCATTGCTCTCAGCCCTCTTGATAAAAGTGAGATTTCTCCGCCGCCAACAGCATACCCGCTGGGACTTCTGTCTGCTCTCCGGGCTCCTCCAGTCCTCGCCATTCACTTGCTCAGCTATTAGGTAAGGTTGCATACACCTACACTCCCGATTTTTTAATGGCTACTTCTAAATACACCATAGTGACCCACAATGTGAAGGGCTTCAATTCCCCCTTTAAAAGGAGGAAGGCCTTTGCATTCTACAAAAAATATACTCCCTCGGTCATTTTCATGCAGGAGACCCATTTTTCCCTTGGCAACAAACCTAAATTCCTACATAAGGATTACCCTACCTATTATCTAGCCTCTCTCCCCACTAAGAGAGCTGGCTGTGCAATTTTGCTGCATAGGACCTTCCCCTTCCAGGTAGAATCCACTCGGGTAGACGGGGATGGCAATTACGTTATGGCAACTGGGACTATAAGAGGGGAAAGAATGACGCTGCTATCTCTGTATTCTCCTACGAACTCCCCCTACTCTGTTCTCATAGACCTGTTGAAAAAACTAGAGGCTCAGGATTTGGGGAAATTGATTATTGGGGGGGACCTTAACCTGACCTTAGACCCGACACTTGACAGATCTGGAAAACCGACCAACAGATTTCCCAACAAGACTAATCAGATTAAGTCCTTACTGAACGGTTTGGGGTTAGTTGATGCCTGGCGGGGTAAGCATCAGGACAAGAGAGAGTACACTTTCTACTCCCAGACTCACCTGACATACTCTAGAATTGACGCTCTACTTATCACTTCCTCATTGTACGACTCTACCATAAACTCTGAGATAGTCCCTTGCCCCTGGTCAGACCATGCTCTGGTACTAGTTGAGCTGGATCTGGGTCCTAATCCTCGACTCCCCTATAAATGGGTTCTGAACGAATTCCTTCTGTCTAATCCGAGTAGTGTGGATTCCATATCCAAGGACATACAGCTGTTTTTTGAGACTAATGACACCCCCGAAACTGGGGCTGGATGGCTTTGGGCCGCCCATAAGGCTTTTGTTAGAGGAACTTGCATTAAGCTGTCCTCTATACATAAGAAACTTCTTAGGCAGAAGGAGACAGAGCTTTCTACCTCATTAAAGAGGTTAGAGGAGAAAAAACAACAGTGTCCCTCTCTTCAGGGGCGTAAATTAATTGACCAGACTAGGCTTGAGCTGGACGCTATTTTGTCCCATCAAACTGAACGGGCTATGAGAAAAATGAAGCACCTCTATTACTGGAAGGCAAACAAACCTGACTCCCTTTTGGCTAAAAGACTAAACAATAAATTCTCCCAACCCAGAACCACCCAAATTAGGATACCTGGCGGTCAAATCTCCTACAGCCCCAATGATATCCAAAAAACGTTTCAAAATTATTACCAAAAAATATACTCCTCGCAACCCCACTGCAGTGGATCAGATATAGACTCCTTTCTAAATTCATGCGACCTCCCTAAAATACCGGATTATCAACTGGATGATTTGAATTTAGAAATAACACAGGAGGAGGTTAAATTTACCATCCAGAATCTTAAGTTGGGCAAATCCCCAGGACCGGATGGCTTTACTAACTTGTATTATAAAAAATTTGAACCTCTTCTTACCCCCCACTTGACATCTCTTTTTAATGCCATATTAAACGGAGAGTCTATGCCCCCGGAGCTAAACTGGGCTGATTTGGTGATTTTCCCAAAAGATGGCAGGGACCCTTTAGAGGTGAAAAATTATCGCCCTATATCCCTAATCAATGGGGATGTAAAAATCTTGGCGAAAATTATGGCCACCCGCATCTCTAAATTTCTACCCGATTTGATCCATAAGGACCAGACTGGGTTTGTTCCCTTTAGAGAGGCCGGGGACAATGTTAGGAGGGTCATGAACGCACAGTTCATGGCTCAGAAGTCTAATCTACCAGTCTGTCTCTTAGCTTTAGATATAGAGAAAGCTTTTGACACAGTAGAATGGCCATATTTAAATAAGATTCTGGACAAATTTGGATTCAAGGGACGCTTTATTAATTTACTTAAGAGATATTATGACTCCCCAGCAGCCAATCTAAAACTCCCAGGGGAGCACAAAGTCGACATCCACATTCAAAGAGGAACCAGGCAAGGGTGTCCGCTCTCCCCACTGTTATTCGCTCTTGCCATAGAACCCCTTGCGCAAGCAATTAGAGCCAACCCAGTCATCCAGGGGGTACAGGTAGGCCTCCAGCATTTCAAATGCTCTTTATTTGCGGATGACATGCTTTGCACCCTGACCAATCCCCTTTCATCCATACCTGCACTCATGTCCACTGTCCAGGACTTTGGCAAAATCTCGGGTCTCAAGCTGAATGTTGAGAAGACTGAGGCGATGGGGATCAGATTGCCGCAGGGGGAGATTGACATCCTCAAAGCTAATCACCAGTTTATTTGGCCCGCACAGTCTATAAAATACTTAGGTGTTAGACTTACCTCCAAGTTTGGGGATATGTACGGGGCAAATTTTCCTCCCTTGTATAGATCTCTGACATTGGATATGCAGAAATGGAGGAGCTTTAAGATTTTATGGACAGGCCGCATTGCGGCTGTGAAAATGAATATCTTACCTAAATTACTATACTTATTTAGATCCCTTCCTATCCCTCTCTCCCTTAAAGGCCTAGACAAATTCCAGAATAGCATTTCCCGGTTCATTTGGGACGATAAACGCCCTCGCATTCCCAGGCAGGTGATGTTTCGCTCCAAGAATAGAGGGGGCCTCGCGACTCCGAATTTAAGACTTTATCTTAAAGCTGCACACCTGGCTCCTTTGCCTAGAGCCCACTCTACGAAACACCATCCATCTTGGGTCTTTATGGAAAATTATCAAATGTTCCCACATAGTTGGGATAAGTTGGTTTGGATGCCTGAGGACTCTGCCCCTTTCATAACTCATCAAAACCCCATGATCTCCTTGACGCTCCAGGCCTGGAGATGGGCTAGATCTAGGCATCGACTTAGCACGGAATTATCACCCCTTCTATCAGTTATGTCTTTCCCTCAAATTCTAGCAGATTCAAGCTCTATGTCTAGATTTTGGTGGACCTCCAGACGCCTAGATCGCATAGGGAACTGGTTCGCCAATGACAAACTACTGACCTATGACCAATTTTGCACGACTCACGACTTGCCAACTACAGAACTCTACAATTACTTAAAAATTAGAAGTTGGGTTACCAAGATGGTTAAGGATTCCGGGCCCCCCAGAGCCTCCTGGCTATCAGTTATCTGTAAAAATCTCCCACTGGCCAAGGGTAATCTGAATTCTTTGTATAGCACCTTTCTGGGCACTTCGGGGGGCCAGAAACCCAAGTTTATGCTGCATTGGGAAAAGGATCTGGGGGTGGAGTGGGACTGGGACAAATGGACTGAATCTTGCTCCAATCTTTCAAAAGGATCACTTAATTCGGCTTTATTAGAAACATCAATCAAAGTTTTACATAGGGCCTACTGTACTCCCGATAAAATGCAGAAGTTTAGGCCACAGGAGAGTAACAAATGCTTTAGGGGATGCCAGGATGTGGGGGACCATATTCATGTTTGGTGGGCCTGTCCACGTGCCCAGAATCTCTGGGAACGATTGACCCGTTTAGCCTCCACACTTTTTCATAAAGAAGTAGTTCCTTCAATTGAATCCTGTTTACTGGGGGTCCATATTAAAAACTTGTCGCAATCCCAGAACAAGTTGTTTCAAATAATGGCATTGGCTTCAAAGATTCACATAGCTAGTAGATGGAAGGACATGAATCTAAACTTTCAAGAGGTAATTAAGAAGATCAACTATTTGCTTATTAATGAGAGGCTAACTCATATTGTTTTAGATAGGATGCCCCAATTTCAGATAGTTTGGGACCCTTGGATAACATCCTCCTTTAGCGTTTCCCTAGTATAATGCCTGTATTTGCTTGAAGCGATTCTGAGGAGTGGACTGGAGTGGGGGAGCTTTGGAGACCTTTCAGAGGGGCTGGATGGCGGGAAGGATCTGAGGTAAGAGGGAGAAATAAGCCGGGACTGCTTTGTGGCCGCCATGAGGGGCCAATGATTCTTCTATTTAGTTTATATATATATATATATATATTTTTTTTTTTTTTTTCTCTCTCTCTCTCTTATCTGGGGTATGGTATATGATAGTTTAGTTAATATAGATAGGTAATACATTTTATATTGTATACTCCTATCGATTGTGTACTCTAGAAGTTAATTGGCTCATTTTGCCTTGTATTTTTTATATGGTTGGAAAAACCAGCCTAGACATTAGAACATTTTCTCACTAAAAATTAAAAAAAACAAGAAGGTTTAGTCAGTTAAATGCTGCAAAATGATAATTTTATGTTTAGAGGACTTGATAAAACTGACATTTATGACTGTTAAGAATGTTTTATTTATGTTTGGATTTTGCATACCTTCTAATAAAAGAATATTTATTCAAAATACATTTTAGTGTATTTCCATAAAAGAGCATACTGTGATTTAAGTCCTGACTAAGTCCACAACCTTGATGGACATAAATGGGCCAAACACAACAATAGGTGTGACGAAAAGCTCTTATCTCTACCACACCAACAATCTAGACCAGTGGTTGGCAACTTGGTCCTATGAGGGCCAAAGACGTGCTGCACTTCCTGCTACAGCCTGAATATAATATGAGCACCTCCCGCTTAATGATCAGGGAAATCAGCAACTTTCAGTGTTAATATTCTCACAAAACATCTTCTTTATTCACAGCAGGTTGTTTATATTGGTCTTTTTTTTAATTAAGCATGGAAGCTGGACCATTAGAGTGACAAAGTAATACTAGTAGACTGTTTTTCTCATTAGGGTGAGGTTCCTCTTTTTTCATATTGCTTAGTTTTAGTGGCATAGTGTTACATTTTCAGCTACGAGTAATGTTATGCAGTTTAAAATTAAAAGTATATGGAAGTTTCCATGTTTTTACATTTTTCTAATCAAACACATGATGTTTATATCAGAAACACACATTACACTCAGTCATTCTATATACATAAGGATTTATTTTTTATTATTAAAAAAAAATGGTTTCCATACCATCAAGGGTGCCTACAGGCATCTGGTACCTACCAATAGAAACTCTGCATTTAGGTACATGTCTGAGCAGTCTTAAAAAAAAAAAAGACTACACATGCCATGATGCTTTGCTGCACAAACTGCCTTGCCAGGCATTGAAACAGTGTTTTTTGCTGCATGTAATTGGCCAAGTTAAATTTAAAAAAAACAACACACTGTGGCACATTGTCAAATACCCTCTTTCTGATGCAACAAATAGAAAAACAAGCTTTCCATGTCCCTTTCAAACAGGCCTTGTGTCCTTCATCCTTTAGCCACCCCCTAAAAAGACATATATTGTCTCTCACCCATGCAGGGTCTCATTGTCTGATGCTATATAGTGAATTCAAAATGGGTTTCCAAATGCCACTGAAAAAGTGTAATAATCCTCTAAATGGGATTCCAAGAGTAGTTACCCTATTTTGGCCTGAGAAAGATGAGGTTTAGCCAAAATCACTTGAAAAATTCTAACAATTTTCCTTAGAAGGTTGGTGACTTTGAACTAATCTAATCACCTAAATAAAGATTTCTGTCACGGTTATGAGTTAAAAAAGGGAACATTGGCCTATATTCAAATACATAATTACATTATTAACCTTGAAAAGATGGATTGGAGCCATTGCATTTGGGAGGGGTGCAATGGATTATGGAGTCGTCGACTGATACATTTATAATCCCCTACCTGAGAATTAATCCATGGGAATCAATTTTCATCCCAAACTTTGATCCTTTGAGGTTTCCAGAGTTTCCCACCACTGCACAGGTTCGGCATGGCCTGTTTTCTTTTTCCTCGTATGGGTTTCCAGAAGGAATGACCTTAAACATCTGATCCAGAATCTCTGGAATATGACTTGCATTATTGGACCCTTGGAGGTTCTGGAATTAGATAGACAAAAAAAGTCAAGGTTTGACCTCTCACATCCTTTAATAACAAGAGAATATATAATCTGAACTAAATCAAGGCCACATTTTCAGAATATTCCTGTGTCAGCACAGATAAGTAAATCAAAGTATACCCCAAACAGCCCCGATCCTTCCACTCAGGAACTGCTCCTTTCCACCTCACTATTTGTCTCCTGCTACTTCTACCTACAGAACTTCTTCTGTGACACTGCTACCCTTTAGTATTTAAATAATACAAAAAGGAGCATACTTATTTTGGGGTAAGAGTAACTCTTTAAAAGGATACTATAATTGTTTTATTATGCACTGATCATTAATGAAATTCACGTTCTATGTTTTTGAATAGCAATATTGAATATTAAATTCACTTTAAAACATTAGGAGTTTTAGCCTTCAATTCAGCTGATTGTCTCCACCCGGATAAGGTCATAAAGGGAGGGAGGTTAAGCTGAGAGAATGGTTTATAAGATAAGAGCCCAAACATTCTTTCATAGTCTGTCCTCACAGCACATTTCCAGCCAATGAGGAACCCTATATTGGTCATACTTTGTGCCTGAAAATGTAGCACTGTCTGCTACACAAAGCCACCTCCCATCATTGACCATGGATTACAGCAGCAGAATAGTTTAAACATTTAAAATATGTTTAATAATGAACAATATATTTTAAATAATTTAATATGAATTGTATGAATGATCAATGCTTAATTTAACCCATCTAGTACCTGTTAGGGCAATACAGTGACCCTTTAACCTGCTCCAGTTTTCTCCATTAGCTTTAAAGCAATTACTAACTCTTCCAGCTTACGGTGACATATAATAAAATATAATATAATATAATATGGATGTCAGGACATATAAATGTAGAGCAACACATTTTGTTGCAGATTTATCTTTTAATTAAGAATGCCTAATATGGGCCGGTGTCTTGTTTAATTTAATTTAAAGTTGGATGGTATTTGGGTAATTGTTAAATCCTGGGACAAACAACAGTTATCACAAGGCAGAGGTCACTGTGTTTGTGGCACAGGCTTAAGAGCCCAATGTACAAAGATAAAAACAATTGTGTTAGATCTATATATTATCTTTATGACCTTTTCCCTACTTAACGAGTCTCAAAGTTTACAAACAAAATACAATTGGATGCCTCTGTTGGCATCTGAAAGCATCCATAATAATTTGGTGGAGGTTGTGTGTAGGAGAAGCGCATTTATATTTCTGGAGAGCAATGACACCAGCAGCAGTCTGTGATTGAGAGGGGGAACATAAAATTATCTAGCAAAGTCTCCTGCCTACCTCCTGGCCAATCTCTCCATTCACTGGGGGAGGAGATGGGGGAGGGTTAGTATAGTTAATAGGGAGGTATTATTAAGTAACTCAACTATAGTGGCAGGCACCACCAAACTACAAACTCATAACATAAAATGTATGCTTACTAATGCCAGAAGCTTGCCAGGAAAAAATGGGAGAGTTAGAGTTATTAGCAGTTAATGAGAAATGAGATTTAATTGGCATTACTGAAACATGGTGGGATGAATCTCATGACTGGACTGTTAATCTGGATGGTTATAACCTATTTAGGAAAGATAGAGGCAATGGTAATAGAGGAGGAGGGATTTGTCTGTATGTTAAGCCTGAATTTCAGCCTATAGTCAGAGAAGATATTTATAGTGGAACTAGAGGTAATGTTGAATGTTTGTGGATAGAGTTAAATAGCGGAGCAGCAAATTCCAAAATAATATTAGTAGGCGTATGCTAAAAACCCCCAAATATAACTGAAATTGAGGAAATACAATTATTATTACAGATTGGAAATGCAGCAAAGCATGGGCAAGTTCTAATAATGGGAGATCTAAATTACACTTAAATAAACTGGATAAATGAGACCAGCAGTTAATCTAAGGGGAGCAGGTTCTTGAGTACACTCAGGGATCATTATCTGGCCCAGGTTATACAAGAGCCTACTAGAAATCAAGCTATCTTAGATTTAGTCATCACAAATAATATTGATATGGTATCAAATGTTGGAATAGGGCAACCTTTGGGAAATGGTGATCACAACACAGTCTCAATAGATTGAATTAAAAAAACAAAACTGTAAGGGGCCAACCAAAACGCTTAATTATAAAAGGGCAGATTTTAACGGTCTAAGGGCAGCAATACAAAGTATAGACTGGGACAGAGAACTGGCAGGTAAAAATACTGTGCATAAATGGACAACATTTACATCCTTACTAAATATACATACACATCGGCATATACCGTGTGGGAATAAAAGTAAAAGGAGTAAATCACAACCCATGTGGCTTTACAATGATTTAAAGATCAAAATACAGAGTAAAAAACAGGCATTTAAATTATACAAACAAGAGGGTACAGAGACTGCTTTACGCGAGTACCAGGAAACTAACAAGGCTTGCAAAAGCGCCATTAGACTGGCTAAAATAGAAAAAGAAAAATGAATTGCATGACCCGTGAAAGGCCCAGCGAGTATGTCCGCATGGCATTTTGGGCATAACTTGTTCCCTGGATAATTTTGTTAGGCAAAAACACTTCCTAAACCCTTAATAAATAATTAGACACAACAATTTATTTTGGGGAAATACTGGCCACAGCGTTTATTGGTAAACCCAAATTCACATAATAACAATACTATTAATTAAATATACGTAAATGATAGGGGCGGAGCCTGGAAACCGAAACAGTACACTCTGCGCCCTGACCCTTGTCCAGGGCCTACCGGGATGGAGCACTTGTACCCCGGTAGGGTAGGATCACCCCCACTTTACCACTGTCCCGGTGACTCCCCTCACCATCGCCACGGAGAAAGCCGCAGACTACCTTTGCGGAATACGACTCCCCCCGCAAACCGCCTAGGCCAGCCTCCTATCTCCCCAGCCCCTAGCACTAAAACTCCACCTAATCCTGACTACTACCGGCTAAATCCTGAATAATTAAACCGGAAAACCTTTAGCTTATCCTCATTACAGCAAACTACTTCTGGGCTTGCCTATTACTTTCTGTACGGGTCTTCCTTGGCCCTTTGCCCACCGACCCTCTAAGCTAGCCCATTTGGCAGCTGTTACCAAGCTTGCTCCTTTCCTACCCTTGATAAGACCAGCGGTTGTCCGGGTGTATTACTAGGGATTATAACATCACATGGAGCACTTCCCGGGTAGGCGGCACTAGATCCACTCGCCACCTGTTCATCCCACTGATGAAATTTCCATCCTTATAACCAATGGATCGTATTTCCATCTGCCCTGTGCCACGCGCCCTAGCTGGGGCCCTAGATAGGCACCTGAGGCAAAGCGCCTGTTTGGTCCGATGTTCGAATGCCCATCCATTACTTTGACTTTCCCTTCTCCGAGCCCCAGGACACACCGGCCCGTCGGCTGTTACAGTTTCTGCTCATACACAAAGCCCGTGGATAACCTGTTCCCCCACGGGATGTACCCAGCTCTGAATCATGTGTCGCTCAGTTGCAGAAACTTCTTCATAGGGAACCACCATTTTCCCGTGAGGGACAACACCAACCAACTCCCACGCGAGGTCCAAGAACCGTATTGCCACAAAAAAGGAGAGCTATCAGTGCACCTTGGACATTGTAGCTACCTTCATTTTTTACCTGGTTCCCCTCGGACCAACACGGCCACCTGGTCACCTGATCACCTTAGGATCCCACGACCAAAACACCTGAGGTCACCAGCGCCAGAGATACCTGTACAGAACCACAAAGCCTCGTGCTTTCCACATAACTCTTTTTCCACAGTGGTATCTCTGGCCCTTGGGAAAGGCTACCACTTGCCTTCCATCCCTTTGCCATACCTCCTGTGACACCTTCCTCCACTTGTACTACCGGTACCTCCGACGTCAGGCCCTTTTGCCCGGCCCGTTTTGAAAGGCTCCTGGTCCTACCCGACGTCCCACCTTCTGGGAGGTCTCCTCCCAGCCTTAACCGAGAAACCTCGATCTTGCTCGCTCTACTTGCAGACCCCTGTGCCATCATTTTTACTTGTGCAACTTGGCACCCTGGGCAGGCCTTCGAGCCTCCATTACGTGAGACGCCGACACGTGGAGGGAAATGGACTTCCCCTTTCCTGCCATGCTTTATGCTATCATGCTTTACGCACCCGAAACCGGGAAAACACATGCAGATGGGATCCCCTCTGCCTGTCCCTCACGGGCTGGGTCAGAGTCGAGACTTTACCAGGTGCATACCACTACCCTGAACCGAAAAAAACCCTACCGTGCCAGGCGTACTATACCTTACTGGCACCAGAAATTAGGATGTGGAGAAAAGTCTACCCCCCGAAAGGGCAACCGCATTCCGCCACTGACTCCGCCTATACTTGATTGACCCTCCCAGAATATGACGGAGACCAAAAAACCTGATGCCATCGGACCGGTCAACGACCCCGCCGTTGAATATGTAAGGGCATCGGCCCCCCAAACCCGACGCAGGCCGCTAACAGCCCAACTAACTCTAACCAGGTCGCACCCTGTACTTACGCATGAACTGGGAATACTAAGCCGCCCCACTTGCGCTACTGGCTTTCTATTCACTCGTAACAGGCGGCTACCCTGCTCGTAATGTTTTTTTTGAAAACACTATAGCTCAATCTTGCTTCAAAGCCTGAAGCCATTGCCTACTGACTTTCAGTGCCTAACTATCTATGTGACAGATGCGCAGTTCATGAAAGGGACATGTGCCCACCAATAACCCCCTCTTCTAACCTTAGCCCCAATTTGGCTTGTTGGTACTACCTTCAGTTAAATCCGACTCCAGCATGCCGAGCACAACTGTCTTTGACCCTATCCCTGCCTACACCTATGGTCTGCATTGCAAAGCTCCTGGAGAGGCTCCCGCTCACTCACCGAGAGAACAGTGATTTTTCTGTCCTCTCTACTATGACCTGTCCTTCCTTGTCGACTTTTAAATGGTATATGTTACAGCTATCAAGGTGCGTGAAACCCCTTCTATGCAAAGTAGCGATCCAGAGGGGAAATTACGCGTGCAAAATGCTAATAACCGTAAATTTACATGGCAATTGTTGCTAATTAAGCCACCGCAGGCTCAACTAATGTAATATTGTTGTAGGAATCTGGGAGTGTCCAGAGCCGCCAGAATAATTACACCTAGGGAGTAGAAAACGTGTTTTATGCACTTGACAATACAGCCATCGCCTGACCGAAATTACACCTGTTTGCTTATGTCTGCTGCATGGCACAGCTTACGGCAAACAAAATTGAATGATACCCCTGGTGGGGAACCTATCCCCATACGGCTGCTTAAAGCTTACTGGCTAATGGCGTGGCTCAAGCATAAATTTGGGCTGACCCAACCCGCGGCATAAATTAAACTAGCTCTACCATGCCAAATTTGGGGCCTGCCGTCGACCCAGGTCATACAGAGCCGCTAATGCTTAATTTAATAAGGTTGATAATTTAACCTAGGGATCTATAATTAATCACAATACACCATAATGGCAAATTGGAAGCCCGCCATTGTGGCGGGACACCATGCGGAACCGGCTACCCTAATGTGACTAAGGGAAGAAATCTACGGCAATGGGATATGGGCTCTGCCTCTGTGATTACGCTAAGTGAACCACAAATGGTACCTGCACTGCAAGCCTGCTCAGGCAACGGGATACCGGGACCACCTGACACTGCCGAAACATAGGGTAAGTATCACCTGTTACATTAAAAGGCAGATTCCCAGACGGGGTTGAAAAGGACATCTATATCCCTGCCCTGATCCCCTAAGCGGACCGCCCAAGATCCCCTAAGTGGACCGCCCAAGGACTGACCACTAATGATAGACCTATACACTACACTGCTAGGATATATATAACCTATATATGTATATATGATATAAACAAAACAAATATATACCGGCATATAGACCTGAAGCCACATACATATGAAACAGGGATTGAAACCCCAACTACAGATCCGGGATAAGATCCGGTACTGTTGCTATAACGAGTGATATAACAGTCTATGTAGCGTGACAAGAAAAATAACTTAACATGGCTACCTTTAAGCTTATGCCTGCTGTATTACGCAGCTTTAATGCAAAGCCAAGTTGGGTTTACCCAAGCTGAGAATCTTATCCATGTACGCTGTTTCAAGCTTACTGGCTATCCTCAGCATGGAGCTGGATCTCCCCTGATACCCTACCAGGGCCTATCTAATAATACATAAGCTGAATGGGTTCATGATGAACTTGTGACTAAGCTTAGCGTTTCACCCCCAACTTCACCCCTTAATGACCTGGGGGAAGTGAGATAATAAACCCCCCCACTGGCTAACCAAGGCTCCAGAAACATTCCCCTTGAACTGTCTAACCAGCAAGGGATAATAAAGGCAGGTGCAGGGTTCAAACCCATAGATTTCAGTACATTCAGTGCATCAGGGCTCTGGCAACTCTATTATGATCTTTATTTATTGTTATTCTGATACTGGGAAACATGCCTATGACAAGGCAGACATACGTGGTGCCGACGGCACCGCCAACTGTCCACCCCTACTAATCACAGGCTGTCCCGGCGTTCCTGCAAGCCCACGTGGAGGCCGCACGCTCGGGACCCCTGGAGAACCCCCTAAGACATGGACCGTGCTGCGAGGAGGATGCCTCCCGCACTGGCACAGCCCACCCCCATAGGTACATACCCTGCCGCCGAACCACGCTGGCCCCGTCCACCGGGACCACCCGCGCCGACGGCGCACACCTCCAGCAAGCCCTCCGGCCGGTCCTCCAAGGCAGGCCCGAGACTGCACCGCACAGGAGGGAGCGGAGGGACAGACATGCCATCACCCCCGGAAACCGCCACAACCGCACTCTCCTCGTGGGAGAGCAAGGGCAGCACATCTAAATTCTTGGCTTGTTGGGGGCATAATGGCCGAACTGGCGCCAATCCTATAAGTGGCCCTGCCCCCCAGCTAGCCACTCCTACTCTACCCTACTCCCAGGCCTGCACGGGTCACGTGGCCCTCCTACCGACCCCAGGAGGCCTGGGGAGGTATCCAGCCCGTCAAAAGAGAGTAAGACTAACCCTAAAATATTTTTGAAATATATTAATGGGAAGGCCAGGAAGGAAGCTATAGGAACATTACAATGTGACACAGGCCATCTAGCAATGGATTACTAAAGCAAAGCCTTTGTGGGCACATTTGCATGTCCCTGCCCAGGCTCCCAGAATACGGTGTAATAACTGTATTTCTCAGAATTCTGAGCAGGAAACAAGTGTTTTAACTTGTTTTAGATGTTCAAATGTGAACACAAATGTACTATTTATTTACTATATATATATATATACTGCCGCAGTTTCCTGCTCTCATATAAATTACAGTACTATGAGGCACCCTTTGCCAAAACAAAATCTAAAATGATTATTTATATTGCTCTGCACTGACCCTCTTACTAGTGTAAAGACTTCCCATTAAATGTACAATTTGTTCCACAAGAAAATGCATGGATAATAATATTCAAACTGTATATATATATATATATATATATATATATATATATATATATATATATATATATATATATATATATAGATTAATAATTTGACGTGCAATTTATTATGATACCTTTTGTATTGGACAAACCCCTTATTTATATTGACAAGCTTTCGAGAGGTTCAACCTCTCTTTATCAAGTTTGAAGCAATACTGACATGAGATGGAAACCTCAGTTTGATTATAAACAGCAGATGCAGAAAGACTGGAGACAGCATCTGACATCATCAAGTAAATATACACACACACATTATATATATATATATATATAAATATATATAATCATTTATAATATGGTGGGCAAAAGAGCGATAGAAGCCCTCCACCATACAGTAAATAAATAGTACATCTGTGTGCACATTTGAATGTATAAAACATTTTAAAAATCCTGCTTCCAGCTCAGAATTCCGAGAAAATCAGTTATTACACTGCATTCTGGGAAGCTAAGCTAGGACATGCAAATGTGCCCACAAATGCCTCGCTCTTCAATCCATAGCCATTATCAAACATGGCTTCCTTTAAGCTTATGCATGCTGTATTACACAGCTTTAGTGCAAAGCCAATGTTAGATTAAACACAGGCCGAGTATCCTATCCATGTACAGCTGCTTCAAGCTAACTGGCTATCATCAGCATGGATCGGGATCTCAGCCTGTGTTGTGGACCTTATGACAACAATCATTTATAATATGGTGGGCAAAAGAGCGATAGAAGCCCCCCACCGTACAGTAGATCCCGCTCCATGTTGATGATCGCCTGTAAGCTTGAAACAGCTGTACATGGATTGGATACTCAGCCTGTGTTTAATCCAACCTTGACTTTGCATTAAAGCTGTGGCTATGGATTGAGGAGCGAGGCATTTGTGGGCACATTTACATGTCCCAGCTTAGCTTCCCAGAATGCAGTGTAATAACTGATTTTCTCAAATTCTGAGCTGAAAGCTGTTTTTTTAACTTGTTTTAGACATTCAAATGTGAACACAGATTTACTATTGATTTTATATATATATATATATATATATATATTTATGGGGGGAATCAACATAATATAGAAAACATATATACACATACTATATTCCCATATACATCAATATATACATGAAAAAACAGAGCATTGTTGTCCACAGTGATAGCCTTCCTGTTGGACAAAAACCTCAATCAGAGTGCCATGCCTGTTATTATAAAATAAGATAAAATCACAAGAAATTGTGATAATGTGTTAGAAAACCCAAGTCCATATTAAGTCCTGTATTTTTAGTGTTGAAGAATGTGATCATCTTTATTTCAAATGCCTTTCTCTCTTGGATGTTTTTAAATGTATATGTGTATATAGTATGTATACATATGTTTCCTATACTATGTTGTGTTTAATCCCCCTATATATTTACCTGATGAGGTCAGATGCTGTCTCCACTCTCTGCATCTGCTGTTTTTATTCAAACTGAGGTTTCCATCTCATGTTAGTATTGCTTCATAAAGAGAGGTTGACACTCTTGAAAGCTTGTCAGTATAAATAAGAAGTTTGTCCAATACTAAAGTTATCATATTATACTGCAATATATATATATATATATATATATATATATATATATATATATATATATATATATATATATATATATATTGTGACCAGGATGGCCGTGTAGAGCTGTGCTTTCTTGAGTTAGAAACGGATACCTTCTGGTGAGGCAGCAAACAGGTTTATTATGAAATAACAAAAACAAACAGGAGCAGTAACTCTGCTTAAATAACGAAAAAAAACATCTACATATACGGACTGACTGTGACACAGGAACACGCTGACTATACCTGTGCAGCTTACCTGCAACAGGGACAAAAAGACTACACCCCGGTGTCTTCAGGGCGGTGTCTTCACTCCTGTCAAGAACTTTTTACTCTTCTTTACTTGGCACCATCCTCTAGGGGGCAAACGATCACACACCCTCCCCCTCAGCTCAACAACATGGAGTTGAGCGGCATGCCGAGAGGCCGGAAATTCGGTACACGGCAACCACATGGCGTAGATGGCACTGTAGTTCCAGGCCAATTCACTGGAGCCTCGCTTTCCGTAGAACCGTTCCCCCGACAGGACCGCTCCATCATGCATATCCGACCTCCCCGGGGCCAACTGCATCAAGATTTCAGGCAGTGCCTGGAGGGCCACTTGTGGATCCTTCTTTTCTTGATGTCCGGAATTCTTCTCGTTGCTTTGGCACCAATGGGACTTTCTTATATCCGCCGATGCTAGCGCTCTTGCAGTCGTCTCAGCCTCCATGTCTTTGTACTGCACTCTGGCAATTCTGCCTACTTCTCTGTGCCATTTTTGGTCTTTGACAAAACATTGCGGGTAGGGCACCGACCTGCCCGTCTTTCCTAGTGCCCTCCTCCAGGGACCCATGACAAGTACTCTTCATACTTCCGTAGGAGAATGCGTTTCTTCATACGTTCCCTTCCCTCGGGGTAAATAACAGACAATATCGGTTTCTGCTACCTTGTCTTCCAACGGATTTCTCTTTTGCTGCAGAACCTGCATCTATCTCTCTCGGCTATACTTTAACCTTTTCGTAGCATGAATGAAAGGCCCAAGGTTTGCAGATTCACTCTCTGGCTTGGATTCTTCCTGCAAGTTTGTGGCTAGATGGCTTCTCTTGGTCTGTGCCAAGTCACTCTGGGAGCATTCATGCCTCATCTGTAGTCCGAGACCCTGGGACTGGAGTTGCCTTAATTCGGCCTCTTCACGCTTGGCTTTCTTTTGTTCTTTTAGCCCTTCAGTTAAACATTCATTCTTTTCCAGAAGTTTCTCAACCCTTCTTCTGGTCTTTTCCATCTTCTGAGTGTTGACTTCTGTCTCTCTCTCAAGCTCTTTCACCTCACTCACTAACTCCTTTGAGACAACACAATGTGGGTTAGTGTTGGACTCCAATGGCAGCTGACCTCCTGCTATTGCTCGGGGTAACTCTTGGAAAAGCACTGTGATACCTTGAGCTTGTTGGGCCCACTTTCGCAACACTTTCTGTAGGGTCTCCGATTCTCCCTCTTTCAAAGCTTCAACCTCAATGTCATCACCTGGGTCATCCTGATCTTCACTACAGAACTGCAACTTGGGTGGCCTCTCTTCCCACTCCCCTTCACAGACTACTCCATCACTCTGCAATCGGTCCTGGGTCAGCGGTTCACAAGGATAGACATCCCGGCTCTCTTTCTTCCAGGTGCTCCAATTGTCTGGCTGATTATTCTCACCAAGAGGTGTTCGATTCATATGGCCATCTTGCTTCTGTCCGGGTACATAGTCCTTTGTAAACTCCAGAAGCATGCCTTCTCTCAGGGTAGCTCCTAGCCCTTTGACTTGCAACTCATTTTTTTCACTATTCACAGCAGGTATCCTCTGCTCCACTGTGCTTTCAATCCTGCAATGTTTGCGACTCTCTATCTCTGTCAGGAAGAATCTCTCAAACTTTTGATCTTGCTGAAACGTCTCTCGCGGTACAGCAACTTCCGGCTTAGGCTCAACCCATAGGCCAGTACACATCTTAGAAGCCTTTATAATTTTCTGTTTCTTAAGAAAGCTTGTGTTGTCAGCATCCTCAGCTTTCACCCATAATTCATAATTTTAACTGCTTCTCTTCATCTTTGCTTTGTTTTATTGCTTGCTTTGCCTCCAAGGTTTCCAGCTTTTCATCTTTCTTTACTCCCTTCAGCTGTATCTTTTCTCCTTTAACTTGTAAATCCAGTTCTCTCTGCTGACACTGAATTTCTGGCTGAATATCCAGAGGAAGGACTTCCTCACCATCTTTCTTCAGGTCCTCCCTGGATCTCTCTGGCAGCTCCACCACCCTTTCTTCATCCTTCTGTTTTTCATGTATAGGCTCCTTCACTATGCCATGCATGTGAACTTTCTTTAGGCATAACTCTGTGTTCAACACAGCGTCTGGTGTATATCGGTCCTGAAGATCATGGTTGGTCTCTTCTGGACACGCATCACCCTGTTCCAACCGTATCTCCATATCCGACAGATCGTTCATCCTCTGCTCTTGTGGACTAGGCATCAGCATCTTCTTTGCTATGAGAGCGGTTTTACTCTCTGCCTCTTGTAGCTGAAAGTGTAGATCTTTTACTCGGCTGTGCCAAGTTGTTTTTTTCTGCTCCCAGTAGAGATGCTCCTCCTTTAACATGCATTCTATCCTCTTTTTGACATCTTGCGATTTCTTTGCTATCTCCTCAGATATCTCTGGTGCCTCTCTCTTAGAGAAGTCACTTATCCTCTGAGGTAAATGTTTAGGAAGTACATGTTGCTTTATCTGTTCGCCACTGGGCAGCAGCGTCTTCATATCTTTCTCAATTGTATTATACTTGGGCAGACTCTTCCTCTGCTCCCAAATAGATATCTGTGTCTTCTTCCTAGAGGACTCTCTGTTGTCCTCATGGTCAGTCTTCCTTCTCCATTCAGGAATATAATCCGGTATCATCCTGATACCCTTCATTTCCAAAGCAACTTGCCTTCCTTCCCTCGCAGGCTTTTCTAGTCCCCCTGGGATAGGGTTCATCTGTACGTCTTTCATCCTCTGAATCTTCAGACTCTTTTTGTCCTTATCTTTTCCTTTGATAAGTTTTCCAGTTTCTTCATTCTTTTCAGGACACTCTTCCTTAGTAAGAACACTGGCTACATTTATCCATTTGATCTTTCCTTTCTCTGGGTCAGAGATCTTTCTTTCACTAGTACTCTCCACCTCGGGAGCTTTCACCAGGCAACTGTATCTGTTTAGGTTTCTTACGGAGGCCTCTAGAGTGCTCTTGCCCAATAGGTTGGTACATTGGGTTTGATTAAAATCACCATCAATGACCTGATCAGCATGCTTCTTACTGAAGCTGGTTTTGCACTCCGTCAGTGACAACACTTTGTCCTTTTTCCCTTGACCTTTGTTCAGGTCTGTGGCTGCATTTAGGTCACTAGTCTTGTGCACCTTCTCAGCAGTCACTTTTGCTTTCTCTGCTGCGCTCTCTGCGGCGCTATCTGCGGCGCCCTCTGTGGTGCTGTCTGCGTTACCCTCTGAGGTCTCTGTGGAGCCTTCTGCGGCGCCCTCTGCTGTCTCTGTGGAGCCTTCTGCGGCGCCATCTGCGGTCTCTGTGGAGCCTTCTGCGGCGCCCTCTGCGGTGTCTATGGAGCTCTCTGCGGCGCCCTCTGCCGCCTCACTCGCAGCTCCTGCCGCCTCACTCGCAGCTCGTGCCGTCTCACTCATGGCACTGAACCTGGTGGCTTTTTCCACTCTCTCTTTCTCCTTGTTTACTTCTAGGTCAGGTTTGGTTGGCCTTCCCTTAACAGGGAAACTGTATTTTATACTTGGACCGACAAGTATGTCTCTTGGGTAGCGATAAGCCTGTCTGGCGAAAAAATTCCAGGGGTGCGCTCTCTGTACCTGGACACCCCGGTTAACTCCAACGCGGCCAAGGATTTCCGCTTTCAGGTCATCATAGTTCATCGTCTTTTCTTCATCCATGTATAGGTAAGCTTTCTGAGCTTCACCTGTCAAATACGGGGAAAGGAGTCTCACCCAGTACCTTTTGTGCCACACCTCCCTTATAGCCGTCCTTTCAAAAATGGTGAGGTATATTAACACATCATCATCACAAGTTAATTTTAGGAGAAGTTCATCAGCTCTAACTCTTGCTGCATCTTCCATATGTTTCTCCAGGTTAGCTTGTGTCTGAGCTAACTGGATAGCACCTTTTCTGTTGCTCTCTTGTTGAGCAGCTACAGCCTGCTTCTAGGCTTTTAACATTTCCTCCATGTTGCGCTCTGGGTCGTCTTCTTCATCACAGACAAAAGGGATCCCACTTCTGACACCAGTGTGACCAGGATGGCCGTGGAGAGCTGTGCTTTCTTGAGTTAGAAACGGATACCTTCTGGTGAGGCAGCAAACAGGTTTATTATGAAATAACAAAAACAAACAGGAGCAGTAACTCTACTTAAATAACGAAAATAAACATCTACATATACGGACTGACTGTGACACAGGATCAGCCAGCAAGCTCCTCTCTTGCGGCTTGCTCTGGCTGCTAGCAGCAGCAGTACACAACTTAGGCCAGAGCCTAATCAGCCACCCCTTTCCATGTCTGCTTTCCAGGCTTTAAAGAGAAACTGCACCTGCACCAATTAGTAGGTCTTCACATTCACGGCTGCTTCACTATTCTATATATATATATATATATATATATATATATATATATATATATATATATATATGTATATATATATATATTTGACAAACTTATTCATAATATAGCGAGAGAAGATCCTCTCTTTATCAAGTCAAAAAGCTAAACTTTGTCCAATTAAAAAGGCATCGCTATTTACTGCAATATTCAACTGGATTACTGGACACTACTAACTCAACCTTTATATATATATATATATATATATATATATATATATATATATATATATATATATATATATATATAATACATATATATATATATATATATATATATATATAATACATATATATATATATATATATATATAATACATATATATAATACATTTGTAAGCCCATTTGCAAGTCTAAAAATTAGTTGAACAACTTATTATCTGCTCAGGATTCCCAGAAATACAATTATTGTACTGCATTCTGAGACACTCGGCAGGGAAATGCAGATGCAGACAATGCATTCTTGCTCTTAAATCCAAAATGCAAAGACTTGCAGATGGGCTTACAAATGTATTATTTGTTTCTGCACTCTGTATGGTGGAGGGCTTCTCTTACTCTTGTTGCTCACCATACACTAAAATGGTTGTTTTATATATATATATATATATATATATATATATATAATGCCAGAAACTGTCACGTACACTTATAGACAGAAATATCACTGCCTAAAGATGCGGTGCAGTACATTGTACATGCACAGAAATGTCTATCTAAAGTCATACTGTATACAGTCTGCAGCCCTGAGGTTGCGAGTCAAATCCCTCATACTCCTCGATGTTATTCCATATTTTGGAACTAAATATTGCTCTCCTTTCCATTGCGGTCGTCTTCTTATCTTGTGTCTGTCACAAGGTATATTTGAGGTTAGGCTGTGATCTCACAAGGTCACGGACTGTCCTATAATCTAGAACATGGGGAGTGCTACACATACATTTAATAAGGCCATGTAAATGTAGGACAATTTATCCGGCAATAGTCAAATGTTTTATTATGTGTTGTTCCTTGTTTATTTTATGGAGGAGGAGCAGTAAAACCAAATTTGCAAGTCAGGACATACATTTCAAAATTTACAGAAAACAAAGAACATGTTTGTAGAAAAGGCTTATGGTCACTCAGCTGAGGCTCCAAATATGGTTTAATTTAAAAACTATAGGTAACAACAAAGGGCAGCAGACTGACTCAAATTGCTAATAAAGAGAAAAGGGGAGAAAGAGAGAGGGAGAGAGAGAGAGAGAGAGAGAGAGAGAGAGAGAGAGAGAGAGGGAAAGAGATAAAAAGAGACAGATAGAGATAGAGAGAAAGATAGAGAGACGGAGGTGAGAGTGGGTGTGGTTTGGCCTGTGTAAGGTATATCTGTGTGCACTTGTGTGGTGTTCTGTTTGAATCTGATCTGTGAGTCAGTGCAGTGTTTTCTTCCTGTGGGCTGTAATCATTCTGCAGGTGAGTAGGCAGGGTCTATTTTAACAAGGGAAGGAGCGAACGGTTATATTGTAAGTCTAGTTAGTGTGGGAGTTTAAATAAAAGGAGGGAGTTTAAAGAAAAGGGGTATTATAAGAAAAAATTGAATACAAAAAAATACATATATTTATGTGTTTGTTTGGGTTAAGGTGCAGAAAAGCAATCTTTATACAAATACATTAATTTGTTTTCTCACTGTATTTTTGTAACTGGTAATCATGAGTCAGTCCAGTGGCAACCTCACTCAGTGTACATCCTGTCATATGCATGCAATACTGGAACAGGGGGTCCATACCTCTGTGATATGTGTGAGCATGGTGTCTCTCTGTAGGCTCAAATTGGAGAACTGGAGAGAAGAATTGCAGCACTTAGTAATATTGCTCCACTGGAAAGGAAGTTTAGATGGGCCTAGCATGGAGGGTGGAGCTGGGGCCAGTGAGGATGTCCAGGGAGGCAGCTGGGTTACAGTAAGAAGGGGAAGCAGGAGGAACAGTAGGAGGAGGCAGGCCAGTTCTGAGTTGGCAAACAACAACAGATTTGCCAGATTGAGTGAAACTGTTGGTGATGTCCATTCAGGAATGGCAATGCCAGATAGAGCTGTTCCCTCTAACAGCCGCGAGAACAGTTCTACTGGAGGAGTGGGAGGGAGGCATAGGCAGAGCAGACAAAAGATTTTGGTGGTAGGGGACTCTATTATTAGGAAGGTAGGCAGGGTGATTTGTCACCCAGATCCCAGCAATCAAACAGTTTGCTGTCTCCCGGGTGCTCGGGTTCATCATGTTGTGGATTGGGTAAATAAATTATTGGCAGGGGCTGGAAATTAACCGGCGGTCTTGGTACATATTGGTACCAATTACAAAGTTAGTGGAAGATGGAATGTCCTAAAGAATGATTTTAAAGAATTAGGGAATAAGCCTAAAGCAAGGACCTCCAAGGTAGTATTTTCCAAGATACTTTCAGTGCCACGTGCTAGCCCAGGGAGACAGGAGGAGCTTACGGAGGTTAATGCATGGCCGAAAAAAGTGGTGAAGGACAAAGGGTTTTGGGTTTTTAGACTACTGGGCTGACTTCTCACTTGGGTACAATCTCTATAGCAGGGATGGATTGATCCTTAGTGATGAGGGAGTTTTTGTGCTAGGGGACAGGATGGTAGAATGGGTGGGGGGGATTTTTAAACCAGTAGGTGGGGGGGAAGGACTAGATAGAAGTATTGGGGTAGAAAGGGAAGAGAGGGTAAGGAATGAATTATCTACCTATGCGATTTAGATGGTTATAACTTATTTAGGAAAGATAAGGGTAATGGTAGAAGAGGAGGAGGGATTTGTCTATATGTTAAGCCTGGTTTTAAACATGTTGTCAGAGAAGATATTTATAGTGGAACTAGCGACAACATTGAATCTTTGTAAGTTTAGTTAAATAGTGGAGGAGTTAATTCTAAACGCATATTGGTAGGAGTATGCTATAAACCCCCAAATATAATTGAGGGTGATGAATTGTAACTATTGCTGCAGATATATAATGCAGCTAAGTTCTAATAATGGGAGATTTTAATTACCCTGAAAATAGCTGGATAAATGAGACCAGCAGCTCAGCTAATCTGGCCCAGGTAATACAAGAGCCTACTAGAAATGACGCCATCTTTGATTTAGTCATCACAAGTAATATTGATATAATATCAAATGTTAAAATAGGGGAACCCTTGGGGAACAGTGATCACAACACAATCTCATTTGAGATTGAATACAAAAAACAAAGTTGTAAGGGGCCAACAAAAACTTTTTAAAAGGGCTAACTTTAATGGGCTACGGGCAGCAATACAACATATAGACTGGGACAAAGAACTTACAGGGAAAAATACTGAAAATAAATGGACAACATTTAAATCCTTACTAAATAAACATACACATCGGCATATACCATGTGGAAATAAAATTAATAGGAGTAAATCACATCCCATGTGGCTTAACAATGACTTAAAGATCATGATAAGGAAAAGAAAATATGCATTTATATTATACAAGAAGGAGGGAACAGAGGCAGCTTTATGTGACTATAAGGAAATCCACAATTCTTGCAAAAGGGCTATTAGACTGGCTAAAATAGAAAATGAGAAGTCAGTTGCAAAGGAAAGTAAGACTAACCCTAAATATTTTTTTAATATATTAATGGGAAGAAGGAGAGGAAGGAAGCTATAGGAACATTACAATGTGACACAAGCCATCTGATAATTAGTGACCAGGAAAAGGCAGATGAGCTAAATAGGTTCTTTTCTTCGGTATACACAAGGGAGGTAAGGGAGGTACCAGTGGTTGGGACACTGCAACATAATGGGGCTACACTACCTTTGCTGAATAATTGGTTAACGCAGGAAGAAATCCAAAAGAGGTTGGAGAAAATAAATGTTAGTAAAGCACCAGGTCCTGATGGAATACATCCAAGGGTACTGAGGGAGCTGAGTTCTGTAATAGCCAAACCATTATATCTAATCTTTAAAGACTCGCTCACTACAGGGTCTGTACCGGATGACTGGAGAAAAGCAGAGGTGATACCTATATTTAAGAAGGGATCTAGAGCAAATCCGGGGAATTATAGACCAGTGAGCCTCACTTCTGTAGTGGGGAAGGTTTTAGAGGGGTTAATAAGGGACAGAATACAAGAATATGTCTATTTGAACAAGATCATAAGTAGGAGAGAGAGAGAGAGAAGAGAGAGAGAGAGAGAGAGAGAGAGAGAGAGAGAGAGAGAGAGAGAGAAAGAAAAAAGAAAGAAAAAGAGAGAGAAAGAGAAAGAGAGAGAGAGAGAAAGAAAGAAAGAGAGAGAGAGAGAGAGAGAAAGAAAAAAGAAAGAAAAAAAGAAAAAGAGAGAGAAAGAGAGAGAGAGGAAGAAAGAAAGAAAGAAAGAGAGAGAAAGAAAGAAAGAGAGAGAGAGAGAAGGAATAATTACTCTGATATAAAAGGCTGTAAGTTCAAATTGCTCACATTCCTCGACTGCGACTTTAAAAATAAAAACAACGTAAAGATTCAGCAGACACACAGAGGAGAAACACACAGGGAGGGACAGGGGGTGGATGCTGGATAGAGACACATGGCATTCCCAAGCACAAAACCTGCAGGTTAATAAACCCTGCAATAAGCAGCTTGTACAATAGGCAGGAGGAAAGGCTCATAATGAGCGCCGAAGGTGATCATTGCAAAGCAGAAAAAGTTAAAGGCTCGCAGGCACTCATTGCGAGCCACGCAATGAGCGCCAAAGGCGCTGAGTTCGCAATGAGCGCTGAAGGTGCTCAGAGGGCCAAAATACTTAAATTGTGCAACTTAAATTGTGTATTGCCTTCTTTTTAGAAAATATTGGGTACTTCATTTATTTTTAAATAATACATGATGGCAGTAACAGTATATATATATCTATCTATCTATCTATATATATATATATATATATATATATAGATAGATAGATAGATAGATAGATAGGAGAGAGAGAGAGAGAGAAAGAGAGTGAGAGAGTGAGTGAATAATAACTCTGATATAAAAGGCTGCAAGTTCAAATCGCTCACATTACTCGACTGCGTTTCCTACCTTATAATGGTTATTTTTGCTTTCCTTTCCCTGGCTGTCACTCCTACCTTTCCAGGTGACTCATTTCCCTGGCTGTCTCTTTTACGTTTTTCATGGATTTGGATTTGTCTGTGTTACACAGTATTTCCCTGGTTAGGCTGCGATCTCAGAAAGTCCCTGATCGTCCTATAATCAATACTACACACATAAACACACCTTGTTAGCATTTTAGACACATTATAGACAAAGACATGTAAAAAGCATAAAAAAGCACCATTTAATATTAATATTTTGTAAAACCACCATAAAGTGGAGAACATAAGGGAGCCTGGTTCGATAACTTATATCCCGCACTGCTAGTTCTTTACAGTGATAGAGATTTCTCAGCCAGTTATGATGGATCGTGGGAAAGAAAACATCCTGGGATGTGACCTCCGATAGGTTGACAAGCTAGCATGAGTCTCTCTCCCTTTAAAGTAGAACTTAATAGCCTAGCTACCTTGTTGGGGATCTTTATGGGGACTTATCACATTAAAATAACTTATTTTTGCTTTAACCCACTGATTCTCCTCCTGCTGATTCAATAAAAAAAAAACTTGAGGAATTAATAAAAATCCTATTTTTCTTTCTATGAAATAATGGTTGTGAAAAATTACAAATATGCATACATTTATTTAGCATATATATACACATATTATACTTTTATTATCTAAAACTGTAGGCTTTAAGGTAGGAAACAGTTAATTATTCATTCTTATAAATTCCTTGTTTTTATTTTATAAGTGTAAATAAGTCCCTATTTCTCATAATAAATTGTTCTCAAGAGACAGTAAACAACTATTTAGCCTAAACAAATATGTATTTCAGTAGCTCTACAAGACAAAGCCAGCACTTAACCTATGAGCAGAGATAACCACTAATAGTATTTTGCGCATCTAGAGTGACGTACCAAAACATGCTTGATGCATGCTAATCAAATGTGTTATATCTTATTGGTCTACTAATATCGTTAATCTTTTATTGGCTGTTGGTGGGTTATACCATGTTTCTAAAAGGTGGGAATGAATTATCCCATTGTCTTTATGTAAACGATTATAAAAAGCTATGTTGTTTATATTTATGCTCAGTCAGCCAGCCTGTAGCGGCCATTTTGGATGTTTTTGCTGCTGACCCACGTTTTTGTCTAATAAAACTCTAATAATAAGAAAATTATCAGAGGCCTCTGTGTTTTGGTATCAATGACTGGGTTCCGTAGAAAATTTGTGGTCTGTGAGTATGTTTTTTTTTCTCCAAAATAACCCATTACATGTTAGGAGGCTGCAAAAGGGTATTTTTTGAAAGATTGCTGATGCAGTTCCTGTGAGCTTTGGTGACTTTTGGCTTATGACCTCTATAATTTAATACTCTCTGTGTATCTATACTAGTTTTTTTTAATCATTGGATCTTTATCTAGTTAAAACATCTTGATCAAGTTTTTAGGGCACTAGGGACACACACACACAGGACAGACACACACACATGACATAGACAGACACACACACAGGACACACACACACACACAGGACACAGACACACACACAGGACAGAGAGAGACACACACACCGGACAGAGAGAGACACACACACACAGGACAGAGAGAGACACACACACACATACAACATAGATAGACACAGGACAGAGATAGAGACACACACACACACCAGAGCACAAAGTGAGAGAGAGAGAGAGAGTGCAGAGAGAGAGCACAGAGACAGACACACACACGCAGGACAGACACACACACAGGACAGAGAGAGACACACACACAGGACAGAGAGACACACACAACATAGATAGAGAGACACAGGACAGAGATAGAGACACACACACACCAGAGCACAAAGAGAGAGAGAGAGAGAGCGTGTGCACAGAGAGAGAGGGAGCGCACAGAAAGAGAGTGCACACAGAGAGATAGCGCACAAAGAGAGAGAGAGAGAGAGAGAGAGTGCACAGAGAGCGAGGAAACATAGAGAGACAGGGATCGCACAGAGAGAGAGAGAGGGATCACACACACAGAGAGAGGGATCACACAGATAGAGAGGGGGATCGCATAGAGAGAGAGAGAGGAATTGCACAGAGAGAGAGATAGCGAAACAGAGAGAGAGATAGCGCACAGAAAGGAGGAGAGAGAGCGATAGCGCACAGGGAGAGAAAGAGAAATAGTGCACAGGGAGAGAAAGAGAGATAGCGCACAGGGAGAGAAAGAGAGATAGCGCACAGGGAGAGAAAGAGAGATAGCGCACAGAGAGGGAGCGCACAGAGAGGGATCGCACAGAGAAGGAGCACACAGAGAAGGAGCACACAGAGAGGGACCACACAGAGAGAGAGAGAGGCAGCGCATAGAGAGAGAGTGAGAGAGAGAGTGGGTGAGAGCACACAGAGATAGACAGCATCCAGACAGTACAGAGAGAGAGAGACAGCTTACTTGCCACATAACAGAGAGAGAGAGAGAGAGAGCACACAGGGAGACAGCAAAGACAATTCAGCATGACATTCTATGATACCATCATTTATGATGAGCAAGTAACTAGTATATAATAATTCAGTGTCCTTTAAATACATTAACCTTGCAGTAACAACACTGTTGGCATAATGCTAAAATTATAATATTTATTGATTTGCTCTTACCCACACTGCTTTTCTTTTTTCTATTCCATGCTTATTTATTTATCTCTTAAATAAAATATAAAAAGTAAAGCTGACTTGCTAAAACGCTTTGCCTGATTAATAAATCATTCTTTAAGCTTAGCCTCATGTAATGCTTCCCTGCTTTAATTTGTCTTAACCGTATCATAAAATACCACCAGAGTGCTGCAGTTTGGATTCAAGATAGGCAGATCAACATTTCTGATATTCTTTGAAAAATAAAAAATAAGAATAAAAAAAAAAAAAAAAAAAAAAATGACAGACAGACTCTGCTTAACGAACACAGTCATTACAAACGCTGCTGGTAGGTCATACAACACCAACATGGCAGTACTTTAAAATAATTACATTTATAAAATTCAGGGACAAATTTCTCTTCTCTTCTGGGGAAGAAAGCTATTGCAAGCTTGGACAAGATAGTAAAAAGTAAAGATATTACACAACAGAGGTCTGAATAGTTAGAACTATGGTATTCCCAGTAGTAACAATACGATGTGAGAGCTGGACCATTAAGAAGTGAAAGCGTCAGAGAATTGACACCTTTGGATCTGGTGTTAGAGAATACTGCTTAGAGTCCCTTAGACTGCAAGAAGATCCAATAAATCAATACTTCAGGAAATCAAGACAAACTGTTCACTGGAAGGTATGACCATGAGGCTGAAGCTCAAACATTTTGGCCATATCACAAGAAGACAGGAATTCCTAGAAAAGAGTCTGATATTGGAAAAGATTTAAGGCACATGAAGAAGTGGACAACCGAGGCGGAGATGGAGAGATGAGGTCATTGAAAGTGATGCCACAAGAGCTTGATGGAGTCAGAGGAGCAGTGGCTGACAGATGTGCCTGGCGTTGTGTGGGTCCTTAGGCTCACAGAGAGTTGGGCATGACTAAACCACAACAACAAAATGTTTGAAAACAAGGCAGTAAATATTTTGCCCTATTTTTTAACAATGTGCACTGTTCCGGAGTTCTCCATTTTGGCCTCCTGTACCCCTCTTTCCCCTATAAAAGCGTATGGCTCAGAGTGAAGGGTGAGGGCAAGCAAGCTGTTACCACCAATTGAAAATACTTAGACCGCAGTGCACATGTTGTTATGGGCTACAACATTGATTTAAAGGACACAACAAATTGGTTTCATCCTAAACAAAAAAAAACAATTAAACACTGGCTATACATTTTACTAGCTATTGCTCTCTATAATAAATCATTTGAAATCTTGCATATTTTCTTTATCAGACCTACTGCAATTTGAATTGATTGTTATTGATAGGACCATTGCATCAGAGGTGGATCTCTCAGTTAATTAACTTAAAGATAAGCCTAACTTCTATATTTATGCAAAGGCACTTCCAATGTTTAATTGCAATCAATTCATCAGAATTCTTGGGCCCAAACAAATGTAATAACCAAAGCACTCCAACCCGCCACAGGCACATTTTTCCAATCTACCCATATCAGACTGTATGTTAACTGCACATATAGTAGTGAAATATCATAATTTGTCCCCCCTTATTAAATGGATATAGTTCAGAAACTTGGGAAAAATAGCTTATATTTGCACGACTATTGTGTATATAAGAAACCTAGACAATATCTAGACAGACTGTTGTTGTTCCTATCTTCCCTAATGACAGGCATCTCAGCATATAATATAAATGGCTGCATTATGGGGCCCTCTTTCCAGAGTGGGAACCCTCACAAATGTATCCCCTGTCAAAAGCCCTACACTTATCTGATGCTCCAGGCAAAGTTCAGAATCAACCTTGGAGAGAATGCAAGGTACTGGAACAAGGGATAGGGGTATTTAAGAAATCATTGGAAAAGTAAGGAGGACCAAGAAAACTTATGGGGATTAGAAAGAGGGTATCATGGATGATGGAGAGGATATCATGGTTGGAGATAGATGGGAAAGTCAAGAGTGAAGGTACAGAGAAGAACAGTGGGTGTTAAGAGTTATATGGGTGCAAGAAGGGGAAAAGAGGTAAGTGAGGGCAAAAAATAAATCAATAATAAAGTCAACTGGTGTTAAAAAAAAATATAGATGAAGAAAAAAGGAAGACGGGCCTATGGGAGGCTTAAAAAAAAGAGGCAAATAAAAGGAAGATGGTGGGACTGAGGAAAACAAGTGAATCTCTTCATGTCCTGGACTGTTTGGGTGATCAGTCTCTGTTTACAATCACAAAACACATGAATTTATTGAGTATGGAATATTGGTTAAATAAATGTAAGAAATACCAGCTTCTAGTTATACACCATAGAATATTACAACAGTTCCCAGACATACATTAAGATAATATTATAATATATATATATATATTATATCTATATATATATATAAGATAAAAACTTTTGTCTGCAGGAGACGTCCTTACCAGCCACCATTTTTGAACAACTTCTGGTATTTTATGTCCTTTCCCGTAAGTATTGGATTGACATGTCCCATTAAAATGTGCATTAAACCACTCTGTCTGTCTCTTCTCTGGCCTGCAGCGGCCACACATGCATGTACTTCCATACACGCACCAACACGTTCCACTGGGCTGGAATATTCCATAAAAAATGAGAAATAGATCACAAAAACCACCAAACAGAGCATTGGTGGGATCCAGGTGATCTTTTTATGGTGTATGACTCGACAGCAAAGACGCACATAAGACATGGTTGGTACTTCCACAGTGGAGTCAAGTGGACTTATTGATGGTCATCAAAAATATTGTAGTTCTCAAAATCTTAACAACTGGATGTAGACGTCGCTACATGAAGATCCATGGCTTTTCTCTACAACCAACCTAAATGTGGTATTCGCTATCCTCATATAAAACTTTACAGCATGCATACTATATTTCTCCTTTCCATTCATAGATACGTTTTGCAAGGATATTGTTCTTTTAAACAAAGGTAGCCATGTTCATATCCATCATATGTATTGATATAATTGTGCTTATAAACCATTCAACATGGAATTCCCAAGAGTTAAATATCTCCTGAGGATGTCCACGGTTTCCTAAAACAGGTAGTCTACCAACAACTAAGTGTATAGGAAATGTGTAAATGTGAAACTTTAATAATTAAGAAGTCAAAATGGTGCAACCCATTGGGGTGGTGGGCAGACACATATTTACCATATCTTGAGTGGTTTCATTTTATTTCTCACATTGATTTTTTTTTCCAAAGTGTTTCCTTTGAATAATCTAAAGAAAAAATTGCCAATTTCTATATATAGTGTCTTCAAATGATCTTCTTTGTTAATATTTCCCCAGGCAAATCAGTGCGTTTTTTTTTTTTACCAGTTTCTCAGAAACTTCCAAATATTCCAAAAAATGTTCAAAAATAGGATTTTGTTACACTTCTGTGTTGAAGCGGATTCTTTGGTAAATGAGCAATGCAAGATTTTTGCTGTTGTAACTTGACTTCAAAAGGTGTTGTTTCGAGTCTGAAAAATACAAAAAGAGGTGCAATTAAAGTCTGTAGTGTAGAATTATAACAGCTATTAAAAAGGGCACGTCCATACAATGCACAAAAGGGTTTAAAGACTGGGACAAGTTTAAAGAGAATATAAAGTTACCACTTCTACCATGCAGATTTTAAACCATTTCACTGAAAGAGTGCTGAAAAGGTTAAAAAAAAATCTAAAAATTGTATTTGGTGGTATCTGGTACTGTAGAAGGAGTAACTGATTTCCTACAGAGCTCATAACTCCACTAAAGCAGTCCCATGACCAGGGGCATAGGAACTGGGCGGGGATGGGGGGGGGGGGGACATATCCTCTCCAGTTGAAATGAATAGGGGACACACAAAATAGCAAAATGAAACGTACTAATGCATTACAAGTGCTATAGAGCAGTACATCTTTCCCATGAAGCCTTTGACCGTTCATAAATATTGTTTTTATCCTTTGTAGGACTTTCCTAATGGCGAAGGGAACATTTTTTTTATTCTATTTCCATTATAAAGGAAATAGAATAAAAAAAATGTTCCCTTCGCCATTAGATTGCCAGCATTTTTTACCCCACAATACTCTACATTTCACTATCTACGTTTTGATTACTCTGCGAAGAAAAGCCAAAACTAAGTATAAAGCCTACATCACCCCAACAGGAAGTTGATTTCATTTTAAAGAGCATTAAAAAAAAAACGGCTTCTTACTGCACTAGCAGTGTCTCTCTTCAGTCAATCATTTCTGAAATATTTATACTTGATTTTGCTGTTCTATATGGTAATGTGCAGCTCAGTATGCCAATATGTGGCTCAACGTGCTTGATCAAGGCGAGAGAAGGGTCTAATTGCCAGATAACATTGTTGGTCTTTTTTTTTGGCCACTACAGAGACAGAGAAGCAGACTGCAGTCGTAATTAAAACATCAATATGAAGAAAGCCACTCATTTGCATATAATTACAGCAACAACAAGATGGAATGTCCCAGAATTTGGGAAACATATGGCCAGCTTTTCATGCACTTTAACAATAACCTAAAATAAAAACTTAGCCCTTTAAGTACAAGGTTGTGCTTTTTAATATGTATCAATTTCATACTAGTTATTACAATTTCTGTATGTTTTTCACAACATTCTAAGTAGGGTATTAAGAGTGAAGCTAAGAACATGTAATATGTTACACATCTGCATAAGAATGCCTAGAAACATTAAAGACATATTCAAGTTTCCTTTAGTATGACTGCATCTGATAGAGGAGAATCAGTAGTGTATAACAACTTTTTTTGCAAGACAAATACCAAAATAAACATTATTATACTAATTCTAAAGTTTGCTAAATCTCTTGGCTTAGCAAGCAGTTGATTTTCAGAGTTAACACCCCTAGAAATAAAATTCATAATAATGTTGGCCAATCACATTGTATCAATCAGTCATAGCAGTTTGTGCAGGAAGCATCATGGGATGTGTAGTCCTGTGCACAAGGAAGCAGGACGAGTCTGATATTGCTCTGTAGATCTCTGCATTGTGCTGCTGCTGGCTTGAAGGTCAGTAGAGGGTTCAATCCATACCCAAATGCAGGGTTTCTATTGGTAGGTACACTCTGCCTATGTAAGCAGCTCTTGGGGTGTGGAAAACATTATTTTTACATCAAATAAATCTGTGTGTTTATGCAATGACTCAGTGTAATGTGCGTTTTCTGATATAAGCAGCACGTGCTAGGTTAGAAAAAGGTAAAAGCAAGGAAACTTAGATATACATTTAACCCTTTGTATGTGTGTACAATCATCTCACTATGATGTGACTGCTCTTATACTTCATAAGTGGATTTGACCGCAGTGCTGTGAAGCAAAACTGCCAATTTAAAAAGACCATAGACGTCATGTTTTTAGAGTTCACTATTTTGAAGAACTACACCTCAAAACATACGGCTTGTTTTTAGGATATAAAAAAAATAATAATAATACGCTTGTCAAACTTTTAAATGCAGTTTTGCTGCTGTGGAATCTATAATTTTGGCTTCAGCAAATGAACTTCCTGAGATGGGAGGAGGCTTTAAACACACAGGAAATATCTGTGCACAATCAGCAAAACTAAAAAGGAAGTTCATTTCAAATACACAACCTTCTAAGGAAGTAACAGACAGCAGCAGGAATAAAGTTATACTTAAAGGGCCACTGTAGTCCTATATTTAATATGCACTATTAAAAACAATAGGTTGAATGTTTTTAACATGTTAAAAACACATATTGTAACTTTTTATATGCAATTATGCTGCAATTTTTCAGTGATGGAGTTACTGCCGGTGCAGCTGGGGAAAAACACCAGGGCTACAAGCAATGGTCTGCAGTAAAGGGGTCTCTTAATTTAGATTGGTGTTAAAGTCATATTCAGCAAGATGTATTCAGACCCAGCAAGATGTTGGAAGGGTGTTATCCCTAAGGGTTGGTAGGGGGAGGGGGGGGGGGGGGTTCTGCAGACTGGGTCATTTATTAAGTGTTACAAGGACCTGCAGCCATAATATAATAGGATTAGGCTCTTGAGATCTCCCACAGACTCCCTGTCTCCTGTCAGCACAACACAATACAGTGCTATTATAAGAGCAGATGTAACAACCCTTAAATCCTTCTGGCTCTACAGGGTTACCTTCATAATATGTAACAAATATAATATATAGTTGGTCAGCTGTCCAAAAACATGTCTTGGTGCTTGTATACAAAATGATGTACACACCCAATATTATGACCACCAGCTAATATCCTGAATAACCGCCATGTGCAGCACGGACAGCAGCTAGACCATATACAAAATGATGTACACACCCAATATTATGACCACCAGCTAATATCCTGAATAACCGCCATGTGCAGCACGGACAGCAGCTAGACCACGTGGTAGTGAGTCAATAAGATGCTGGAAGGTTGACAAGGGAGCCATGTAGACTGCAGTGCATCCTACAGCTGTTGAAGAATGAGTGGTGGAGGATCCAAACGGTGAACATGGAGATCAAAGTGATCCCACAAGTGCTCAATGGGGTTCAAGTCCAGGAAGTAACCAGGGAAGTACTTGGAAGTCTTCGTCATGCTCGGCCAATCAATTCTGGCCATATGACATGTTGCATTGTCCTGCTGGATTATCCCATCATGTATGGATGTACTTTAAGGATGGGAAGATCCAATCGGTTGAGAGTGCCTTCCAGAGGTATGCCCAAAAAAAAAAGGTATGCCAAAAAAACATTCCCCAAAAAGACATTCCCGTTTTGCAAACTGAATTTGTTTCTGATGATGAACCCTCGTCAGAATGGGTGCAGTGACCAGCAGTTTGCTTCAGAGCGCCATATGCAACGGGGTTCACTGTACTGTCATTTTAGACACACATCTGGTTCGTTTGGACTGTGAGTTGTTCAACTGCAGAGTGTCGGTTGGCCCTCACATACCCTCGCAGCTGACGTTCACCTCTGACATCAATGGCATGTGGTGCTCTGCAGTTTCCACATTGTTTATTCTCAATGGTGCCATTAATCAACTAATCATACACTTTAACCATAGCAGCACGAGAACACTTCACAAACTGCGCTGTATCAGAAACACGGCCACCCTTGGCTCAAAAGCCAATGATCATACCCTTTCTTTGCACATTTTATCCATGACAGCGATGGTTGATGTTTGCAGAATGCCTACATGTTACCTTATATACCCACCAAGCCAGCTGGCTACACACTGCTGATGTCAAAAGTATGTTTATGACCATAATAATGTGACTCAACCTGTATAATATTATATATATATATATTATATATATATAAATATATATATATATATTATATATATATATATATATATATATAAAACATATAATAGTTGTCAAACTGCAAGTTGTCGTCACGCTTGCGAGCCTCGCAAAGCAAGGCAAGCCGTTTGCTCCCAGAGGCGATGCGAGCCATTGAGGCATAGAAGCCTTGCAAGCTCGGAGGACAAGGCGCTTAGTGCCCTGTGTGCCTCGTGAAGCTGAAATGAGTGCCGAAGGCACTCCTGCGAGCATAGCAAAGCAAGCAGTTGAGGCATTGAAGCACGCAGTGCTTAGGCTGCAAGCACTTGAGGAAAGCGGGACTTTGAAAAAAAAAAATCCAACCTCAGAATCTCGGGGGCAAAAAAAAATCTGAACTTGGAAAAATACAAATGTAACGGCCGAACCGCGGAAATCGAAAAACAACAACAAAAAAATAAATTAAACCACACTTACACACAGCACAGTGGGAGAGCCAGGACGCCTAGGAGGTGAGGTTGCAAGCGAATTTAAGGAGAATTTGCAGTGTACTCAAAAATCGGCTACGCAAGGAAAAAAATGGCGGACAAAAAACGCAAAACATTCTGAAACTGAATGAAAACGAGGCTCTGCAATGCCAGGCGCAGACCTTGAAAAATGCACAACGCCACACACAGTAACACTTACATGAACAACACCAGGCACGTGGGACTTAGAAAATACACAATGCCAAAGACAGTAACACTTGCACAAACAGAATCCGACCTATGAAAAATATGAATGTAATGGCCGAATCGCGGAAATCGAAAAACACGAAAAGCAACAAATTTGCAGTGTTTCGTCACAAAAAAATCGGCTAAGCGAGAAAAAAAAATGGCGGACGTAAAAAAAATCTGAAAACGGAATGAAAACGAGGCTAAGCACATTCCAACCTCTGAAAAATATCGAACTCTGAAAAATATGCGGGACAAAGAAAATAAACGACGGCAAAGACACTAACACTTGCACGAACAGCGCCACGCATGCGGGATTTATAAAATAAAACCAACGGAAAGATTCAGCAGACACACAGAGGAGAAACACACAGGGAGGGACAGGGGCGATATTGGAAAGAGACACATGGCATTCCCAAGCACAAAACTTGCAGGTTAATAAACCCTGCAATAAGCGGCCCGTACAATAGGCAGGTGGAAAGGCTCACGATGAGCGCTGAAGGTGATCATTGCAAAGCAGGAAAGTTAAAGGCTTGCAGGCACTCATTTCGAGAAACGCAATGAGCGACAAAGGTGTTGAGTGTGGGGCTCGCGATGAGTGCTGAAGGTGCTCAGGGGGCCAAAAGACTTACATTTTGCAACTTAAATTATGTATTGCCTACTTTTTAGAAAATATTGAAAGAGAGAGAGAGAGAGAGAGAGAAAGAGAGACAGAGACAGAGAGAGAGAGAGAGAGAGAGAAAGGAGATACACACACATATATATATATATATATATATATACATATATACACACAGACACACACATAAATGTGATAATGAAGATTGTAGTATATATTAATATATATATATATATATTATATATATAATATATATATACTAAACACACACACTACAATATATTGTAACACGCCAACATATATTTATATGTTGAAGCTTTAATAATAATATCCATTATTTGTATTATTATTATGAATAATAATAGTATCAGCAATAATATATAATAAAAAGACACACACATAAATAAAATAATGTACTCTGTAGTTGTATATATATATATATATATATATATATATATATATATATATATATATATATATATAATGCATTTGTCCAATGATCTCTTTACACCATCATGCACCATAGTACTATAAGTTTGCCTGCACTGGCACCAGGCATGTTACCCAATCCCTGCATACACTATAGTTAATGAGTTCCCAGGCAGTCCCTGTAATGGTCCTCATGTACCAGACAGCACTGACTGACCTGTGCTCCAGGCTCTGTGTCACTGCAGTGTGTGGGCTCCAGCTGTGTGGGTCTCTCTGCTCCTCCTCACCAGCCCAGGGTGGCTGGTCTGCCAGGCTGGGTGATAGTCCTGTACTCACTGTCCTGTTTCACCTTCTATGGAATTCACAGCCTGTGGAGAAACAACATTGAAACTTGATCACAAGCTAAAAAAGAAGAGGAGGAGGAGGAGGAGGAGGAGGAGGAATCCTTCATGGTCTCCAGCTGTGTCGTAACTGCACTTCTGGTGCCAGATAAGGAGGATGTTGGAGGCTGGTAGATTAAAAAAGGGGTGGGAAATAAAGTGACATAAAGCAGAGTGTGAATCAGTGTGTGTGCAGAACACTATAGCGGGTGATCCAGATGTGTTTAAAGGGGCATGGTACCCCCACATTTTGTATTGTCTATGCCAGGAGTTCCCAAACCTCTCCTTGGGGCACCCCAGACAGGTGGCGATTTCAATTTAACACTGTGTGACCACAGGTAACCAAGTAGAGGCTCCACTGCCAGTGGAACACACTGTCTGGGGAGCCCTGAGGAGAGGTTTGGGAACCACTGCCATAGAGTATAACTGCAATTTACTATAAAATACACTTTTGTCATTCATGCACAAATTGCTTTAAGGGATATGGAAGTTATTACTAGATATATAACATACCTGTGTATCCATTTACTTTTTGCCGCCTTCTGCAGCTCAAGAAGACACAGACTTGCTGTACTGCGGCTCATACTAACCAGTCAGTGACAATGTCTTAGAAACATGCTGCTGAGATGTGTTCCCTGATAGGCTAGGACACCACACTGCACATTCAGCCATACAGAGTCTGTGTCTGCATCCACTGCAGTGGGAGGACCCATACAGAGACTATGGGCCTTATTCAATTGCGATTTGGCCAATTGAATATGGCTCTAAATAAGCACAGGCAATTTTTTTTAAAATAAGTTTTTAGTTCGTCAACTTCTTTCAAAAACCAAGGTCTTTACTAACTAAAAACTTCTTTAAAAAAGTATGCTATGGGCTATTTAGAGCCTATTCATTGGCCAAATCGCAATTGAATGAGGCCCTATGTGTGTGATTTATTATGAGGTTATAAGCACTTCTTAATAAAATAAAGTACATAAAAGTAAATAAATACACAGGTATATCATAAACCTTGTACAATCCAGAAACCTTTCTTATTCCTTTAAAGAAGGACATGTTCTTCATAAACATAAATTGGACCTTTCTATTATCTCTCCACCAGCAGTGTTAGATTTAACCCCTAACACTAATCATAACCCTAACCGTAAACTCTCCTGACCCCATAACCTAAATCAAACCCCTAATCATAACCCTAAACCATAGCCCAACCCCTTACCTCTAAATACTAACCCTAAACCCCTAATCCTAACCACAAATCCTAATCCTAACTCCCAATCCTAACCATACACCCCCTAAAACCTATGAACAAATGAAAGAAAATCCCGGCGAGCCATCCTTGCACTACCTAATGGCTGCTGGCCACCACTGCTGGCAGGGAGATACCAGGAAAGGTCCCATAAATTTTCTTTGTATATAAAAGCAAACCGAGAAGATTATCTATCTATGTAAAAGTTATAAAACTGGCCTAGTTTTCAGATTACTCCTCCTCAGTGAATAGAAGAAGATGCAATTTCAAGTTTGTTTTATTTTTAGTTGCTCACTGGATGCTGAGATGAGTCAAAAGTTCAAGAGCAAGCTCAAGTCAGTAGCTGTGGTCTAATCTGTGACAATTATATTCATGTTTCTGTGTTCTTCAGCAGCTCTCTATCATATAGAGTTTTATCTATCATATCTATCATTATCTATCATTATAGAGTTTTGTAGCAATAAAAACCAAGTGCTACATTTTTTACAAATATATTTTATTTTTTGCAAGTTTTTCCCTATCATATAAGAGCAACTTGTGTTTAGGTGTTGTTCAGAGGGACACTTACAATAGTACAGATACTCAGGGAGTCCCTGCAGCAGCCTTAGCAAGTTTAGAGATATACACAATTATCCACTATAATAGTTATTAGCTTGTGGGTAACGCTGTGTGGTGCGTTCTG